>JAMPIV010011070.1:0-125282 GCA_024509875.1 Oreohelix idahoensis
CAGTAGTGGTCAACCGGTGGCCAACACTCAAGAGTATCTAATATGGGTCTTCAAAGCTGTCTACCTTCGCACAATTTTACTCTTGGCAGAGTTGTGGATAGAAGGATAATGACGCTTCTATCTCAAGGGACTGTCCACAAGATGTTTTCAAAAGTCAAGAACAATACTGCATAGGGCAGAGCACTATTAACTTATATCTGATCCGTTGCCTTTTGTGAAGAATTAAGCAATGGTTTTAGCCCGTTCAAGCCCCCAGCTGGTGTAAATTGAGCAAAATTCGTCTTTAAGTATTTGCTCTATAGATATATATGTCCAGATATATATATTAAAGGGTCTTGCTGATACGTTTGCTTTCATACCTATAATAACTGAACCAACAATGATTGTTTAGTTTTTAAAATAACATGTAACAAATTTAATATTCAGTTTTAACAGGTTAAAATAGCGATAGACTGATGGTGAATTTTTAGATTTCTATAAAATTGTCTTCACTGAGACTTGGGTGAGGATTTAAAAAACAATTGTCCTTTTGCTGGTTCCTTTTTACAAGAACTTAGCTGGTATAAGTGAGTCCTGCAGCTGTGGTTTCGTCAATTCTTCTGTGATGCGGGCTCTTCTCCACACAACTCGTCCACTGTAGGCGGCTCGTGTTGAATCTCTGGTTTTGACTCACAACTAGAAACGTCGAAACTGTAGTTCGTACCATGAACAGTCTGATTGCTTTGGCCACGAACTTTAGACAAAATTAAAAGAACAAATGGCTCTGCTAAGTACACTAGATTGGAAGATTAACAGGCGCATTGTCTCGCTTTCCACCCACCGATGTTAGCCTCTCTGAATAATTAAATTCTTGAGTAAAGACAGTGTAACTCAGTGAAGATGATTAGAAATCACCAATATTCTTCTGGGTATTAAACTGAGAAAATATGTGCTTGGACAGCGCGAACGCAATGATTTGTGCCTGAACTACAATTAACAAGGTAAATGTATCTCACAAAATGATACGATACATTTGATGCACATGGGATGTAATCATCACTCATCACTCATCGGTTTTCTGTACGACTAGCAAGAAACAGTCACCAGCGCTTGCTGTGGTGGTTTATGAATATACTATTTTCATACGTTGAGGTTGCCAGCCTCATATGTAATCACTTAGCTAGAAAATATATCAAATTCATATTCGTAAAATATAGGCTCACAACTTACGCCAAATGAGATCTACAATCTCTTGGCACAGTTAGAATGGGCACAACAACTTAGGTTAGATGCTTTCGAATCACTTGGTCTGGGAATTTTTATTATTCCTCTTATGACGGGTGATCTGATTCCTTAGTTCTCCTGTCTTTATATTTAAAAATGCGGGTTTACTTTTAAGTTTCAAAGTTGCCCAAATACTCTGTCCTTGTCCTTTATAATTTTGGAATTCTTAGTCCGATGTCTCTCTGGCTCTTGGGAGTTGCTAATTTGACGTTGTGATGCAGTCTGATTTGTGACTCTGATTTCGCTAGATTATATTTGTATTTCTCAGTTCTATTTTAAAATAATCTCAATTGTAATTTTGGGACCTGCTTGTCTCTCTGGCTCTTGGGAGTTGCTAATTTGACGTTGTGATGCAGTCTGATTTGTGACTCTGATTTCGCTAGATTATATTTGTATTTCTCAGTTCAAATCTCAGATTGTACTATCAGACCTGCTTGCCAATGAAAGTCAAAGTCTATTCCGGCTCTCAAATCCAGTCAATGGTAAGTTCTTTAGAACTATTTAGGTCGGGGTGTTAAATCATAATATCGCCCGCTTATTTTAAAATATCAAATTTTAAAATTCCAACGCGTGACCTCTTTCTAATAAGGCAGTAATACTTCCAATTGCATCTTTTTGCAAACTCACAAACAAATATGGGAACTTATTTCCTGTCTAGATGCTTTCCCACAATATTGTCTCCCCAGACAGATTATGGGTAATATTGATACAAAGATGGGCCAGCGGAAACGATTACGTATTATCACCTGTGTTTTCGTGCATCCGCCAGACGGATTTCTCAGTTAGAATATCTTTGCATCGATCGTGCGCTACCACCTTGTGTCAATAAAGGACGACTCTATCAAAAGTGGCTAGACGACTTACGAGATAAACGTATATATATATATATATATATATATATATATATATATATATATATATATATATATATATATATATATATATATATATATATATGAGGCTGTCTAATTAGCTTGATATTATTACGATTCACCTGGCGAAATGTAAACAAGTCAGAGCAAACGATGTAAGAACATAAAGTATGTCAAATAATAGATCGATGAAGGAGAGAGAGAAGGGCGCAAACGTACACGCACAAAACGTTTTGTGACAATAGACAATAGTCAGACTTTCACGAAAATGTAATCATATGTTCATAGACACATAGTCAGACTTTCACGAAAATGTAATCAGGCGTTCACAAACATTTAGTCAGACTTTCACAAAAATGTAATCAGATGTTCACAGACACGTAGTCAGACTTTCACGAAAATGTAATCAGGCGTACACAGACACATAGTCTTTCACGAAAATGTAATCAGACGATCACAGACACGTAGTCAGACGTTATGGAAAGCACGTCACAGCTACAGAAAGTTAATAAGAATGTATCTGAAGCATACAGCAGTCAAACAAAAACATGCAATAATAATAACAATATAATAACGTAAGCGCTTAAAAACTTTCTCATGAGCATTTACACAAACGAATTTTATTAAACATACAAGCGATTTCACAAATAAGCAAGCAAATATTAATATAAGTACTCACAAAGTTCCTGATAAGCGCTGGCTCAAACGGACATTATTAAACTTACAAACAGACAATCGACTTCACAAATATGCAAGCAGATCTTCATGAAGACCTCATAAACACTTTCTTGAGTATTGGCCAGACGTATTCTTAAACCTGCATGTATAAAAGCCATGCATGAACACTTTTACAACCACGAACACAAACGGACATCTTGTAACTACAAACATAGACAGCCAAATAAATACCGACATACACATTCTCGCACACTGTCACGGGTTTCCTCCCCTTACCTGTGCAGTAGTGGTCCAACAGTGGCCAAAACTCAAGTGTAACTGATGTGGGTCTTCAAAGGTGTCTACCTTTGCACAAGATTACTTTTGGCAAAGTTGTAGATAGAATGATAATGATGCTTCTACCTCAAGGTGGATTCACAAGATATTCAGAATGTCGTACTAGGCGAATTAATTTGAGGTTATACATGGGGCTGGCAACTTCATTAAGTATAACATATTTTCTACAGAAACCCCCACTACAAGAGTATGTGAATGATTAATGTAAGCTTATTGGAAGGGGAACAGCTTATAATAGCTCGTTCAAGCCCCCAGCTGAGGTAATTCAGCGAATTTCCTCTTATAATTATTTAGCTCTGTTTACGTAAATTTAAGAAATTGTATGAGACATACGGATACAACACATTCAAAATGATTAAATCAACTTTAAATTTGGAAAGATATAAGTAACAAATTTAATAATCACTTAGGATTTAGCAGTTATTAAAAATTGAATATTCTTTAACAAAAATTGATCATCATCATATGATGTTAATGGGGGAATTATATAAGGGGAAGTTTCACTTTACAGTGTTTTTTTGACTACGCAACTGCCAATGAGGTTTCTGCTCCCGCTGGTGTTTTGGTTCTTCGCAGATAGGTGACTAGATTGCTCACGTTTCTGGTCAAGATTAAGAGTTACAGCACGTTCCAAGTAGAATCAGGGAGTAACTGTAAAGATGGTCCCGCGCCTCTAAGACCCGTCTGATTATGGTGTCGAGCGTCGACTTCAGGCCAATTATACCCTCACTTGTTCCAGAAATAGTACCCTCAACTGATACCACCAACTAGCAAGGCAAAAGAAGAGAAACAAATACAGAGGGTATTTCAAACTCAATACTCAGAGTTTCCCGATACATACGTATGTGTCCCCATCTTCCTATTCCACCATCCCATCTATCTTCAGAACTTTTACCCTCTCTGATGAGAATTAATTTTAATCCCAGTGGGCGAAAACTATCTTTACATTTAAAATGAATAGTTTTATATTTAACTTTGGTTGAAAATGTTAACAATATAGCTTGAATATGTTTACATTTACATCAGTTGAAAAGGTTGTGAACTTTCATTACATTTAGAAAGAATATGTTTTACATTTGCACTGGTTAAAAAGGTCGAAACTTTAATTACGTTTAGAGGGAATATGTATTACATTTACACTGCTTGAAAGGTTAATAATATAACAAGTATATACATCATTTCTTTCATCATTCCCTTCCTGCTCCATATGGAATTTGGGACTACCTCTGCTTTTGGTTCTTTATAAGAAACTCGCAATAAAGCAGTCACCAGCCCTGGCAGTGGTGGTTCATGAAATCATTATTCTATATGCTGAGGTTGCCAGCCTGAAATGACTTGGACATCCACTAGCAATTTTCACATATTAATCTTCACATGTCAATATATACGTAATAGTTCACACGTTAAGACTGAACAAAAATAAAATTCAAAACGTACAACTTACGCCAATCTTTAGGCTCACAGACTGCTGGCTCGGAGAAATAAAGGCATTATTTCCTCATGGAAATTTCTGCACGTTACTGTAGAGGCCATGTCTCCCAAATATGAAATGAACACATCCGATCCTCTCTCGGCAATGTTTACAAATACCTTCTTACATCTGCCCGGACTATTACAACATTTCCGCTCAGGTGTGTCTGACTGATAAGTGCGTGTCTGTAACCTGTTCACAGACGGGTAATTATCGCCCGGCACGCCCAATGTAAACCCAATCCTCGGCCCATCTGGGGTAATGACGAATTATCACTGAGAGGAGTATAAGATGTTATGAAAGTACTAAATATCTGCTTGATAGCAGAGAAAGAAAAGGGGCGACCATGGAAATTTAGTACACACAAAAAGTAACTAAATATTGCAGGAGAGGTAAAGAGATCGACCCAATAATTTGACACACACACAGATATTAAAATCGTCTTATTGTCCCGGCTCTCGAAAATCAATAGCCATGTTACCTACCTATATGCATAGCTACCTACCTGCATAGCTACCTACCTGCATAGCTACCTACCTGCATAGCTACCTACCTGCATAGCTACCTACCTGCATGGCTATCTACCTACCTACCTACGTACGTACGTGGTTGCCTGATTGCGTACCTACCTACGTACTTACCAGCCTACCTACCTTCATGCTTAGGCACCCGCCCACTCACTACCCATAAACACCTACATGCTTGCCTACGTACTCACTTTTCCTATTACACACATGCTCACTTCCCTGCCTGCCTGTCTACTTTTCTACCTACCTAGGTAATTCCTGACACATCTACTTGTCTGTCTATCTATATGTTATATATGTGCGTCTATTTATCTATCTGACTATATGTATGTCTATCTATCTTCCTATTTGCCAGTCACTCAGTCAATCTGTCTGTCTACCTGTATTTCTGTCTGTCTACCTATCTATCTATCTGTCTATCTATCATTCTGTCTATTTCTGCCACACCTGTTTTATGCTGGTCTGCTTTCTACCTATTGTAAGAATCCTCTTATCTGTTTTCATTATCTCAACTTCAGCACACAAAAACCACAAAAAAACAACACTCACAAAAAACAGGAGAATCAAGAAAGACAACATCACACCTGAAACCAAACCCAACAAAAAAAAAAAACAGACAAATGTTCTCACCTATATAATTACCTACTTATGCTCTTGTAAAAATCATTCCCTGACTCTTGCGAGAACTCCTGCCTTGTTGCCAGGGACAAGAGATAAATTACATCATACCCTGGATCAATGTCTTTGTATTACATCAATAGTAACTGCGACCGACATAACAGCGACTTTGAAAACACTACAATTACTGTTCAAAACAGGAGTTTACCAGAACGGATTCTTAAACTCTTGGAATAAAATACAGTACATACACGGAGGAGGGGGTAAGCTCAACAAAAGTATTTGTAAACTATTTTTATAAAAGTAATAAGCAGTTTAGAGAGAAAAACACAAGACAACCTAAGTGAGCATTCTTACGATAAAGTTAGAAAGTGGGTAGTCATTGTGTCATACTCTCAATCCATACTATGAAAGGTTCAAAATGGTTGGCTACGACATGAATGGAAAACATTCATAGAAGCTTCAAATCTGTAGGAGCTGGTGTGGATCTACTGTCCTGGCCATGCAGGGGTACGCGGTAATGAGAGAGCTGACAGACTAGCATCAAAAGCACCCACAGTGGATATGGATAAAGGAGAGATACTGGGAAGAATTAATGATCGCATGTTAGAGAATGAAACTGCAATAGATGAATCATCAAGGTTAAGACTGTATGCAGAGATGGACGTATGAGAGAAGGCATCTGTCATGTATACAACCAGCGAGCTACAGGAACAGTTAGAATTCACACTCTTCGACATATACTTAGGGAGATTGAGCACCATTGGGTTTGCCCAGAGTGCAATGATGTCGATTCTGTTCAACAATAACAATAGAAAGTGGACGCTCATAAAAACAGAGTGTGAGGCAGTAAGTCGATAGGCAAACAGGCAGATAGATGACAGACTGATTGGCAGGCAAATTGACAAACATGGACGGACGAACTGAGAGCTGGATGACAGACAGGCAGACGGGCAGAGAGTCGAACAGTGGGACAAACAGACTGGTAAACGCACGGACAGTCTGACAGACTGGCCGGCAGTGAAGCAGGAGGCAGGTGTGTAGGTAAGTAGGCGGGTAAGTAGGTATGTAGGTAGGTAAGTAGGTATGTAGGTAGATATGCAGATAGGTAGGTGGGTAGTTATAAGTAGATAGGTAAGCGAGTGGTTGCAGGTAATTAGGCGCGTGGGAGGGTGGGTGGTTATATGTAGGTAAGTGGGTAGGAGGGTGGGTGGGTAGATAGGTAGACAGGTATAAACGCACTGAGATCCTCGCCGGTGCTACGGAGTTCGTGCACTGTGCTGAGATTCTCTTTGTGGTATTTAAGGGATGCGATCGGAACACTGATGGAGTTTTCTGCGTGCAATGAAGGTGGTCCCTGAAACCAAACCAAACCAAACCAAACCAAACCAAACCCAACCAACCAAAACCAAACGCAACGAACCTTCGATATTTTCAGAATTAGTAGAAGAAGGAGACGAAGACAATGAAAAGGTAGTCCAAGTATTAAGTTCAGCAAATGATGAAGGCAAACAGGACAGGAAAGTAAAAACAAAAACGAAGGAGAACAAGGGTTAAGGAGTAAGCTACATGAAGATACATTCAGATGAGAGGGAGAAGTAGCGGAAGATAGTAAAGGTAAAGATAAACCCCCATAGCAGATACTGCAATAGGGGAGTGGTTGACTAGACTGTCTCAGAATTTTATGAGATGTTGTAACCGGTTTTCCTTTCTTGCTGCCTGTGACTTCTAAAGTCAAGGGCAGAGAAAGGAGGCCATTTTTACTGTTGGGTAAACTGGAGGTTGAGCCAGGTCTCTTTGCCTCGGCAAGCAAATATTTTAGCTAATCGGAGTCTCAGAAGAAAATAGGGAACATGAAAGATAACAGAAGGAAAGAGATGAGAAATTCTGAAGAAAAAAAACTGTTACAAAAAGAAGAAGAAGAAAATAGAAGAAACATGCATCAGAGACAGAAGACGATAATGACGGAAAATAAAAAAGGTAAAAGGAAAAGGTAAAGGATCCCGTTACACGCCCTTTGAGGCATATTGGGAATATGGTATTAGGCCCATATTTTCCTGACCATCGGCACACTAGGGGTGATGTGGTCAGCATCACGCCGGCCGCCTTAACCTTCCCAGAGTCGCTCTGGTACCCAGTTGGGACTGGGTCGACCCAGGAGCCGTTTGCGGCCTTAAAATATCCCACCTCATCTGGGGATCGAACCATAGATCCTTGAGCTAGGAAGCCAGTGCACTAACCACTATGCTATCGCGACTCCCTACGGAAAATGAAAGAAGACAAAAATATCAAAGAATATGTAAAAGGTGGAAAAAAGATGAAGTAGACGAAGAGAAAGAAGAAAAATGAGACGAAAAAAAAACTAAAAAAGACGCTGACAAATAATTTATTTTTCTTTAATACGAAAGAAAGAACACAAAGAAAGAAGCACACAGTAGTAACAATATAAGAATGAGTAGTGACAAAAGGAATGTATGAAACAAAATTGCCGCACAAAAAAGTAAGAATTTGAAATCTAGAATGTTAATTAACCATCCTGTTAAGGGGATGAGCCACAGTGAAATTCTATTTTCATAAATAACTGCAGGATTTCGATACAAATACAGGAACAGTTAGAATAGGATGATGATGGTGGTGATGGTGATGGTTGTCGTACATTTAGATAGGTATTAGAGATAGATTTGGTCCCGTCTGAATAGAACAGAAAAAGTGGGGTTATCTGAGAAAGAAAAGGTTAGAATAGATTCCACGAGTGAATAGATTAAGGTGAAGATCTGTCTCTGGAATTAGTGAATTCTCTAGTCCAGCCTATCTATACGACTATCTTTTGGTAACAGACAATCTATCAAACCTCCCTATAAATACAATTATAAGTTAACTACTCACACACACACAGTTAGGTGACAACAGGACTCACAGACGTGAAAACTATGGTAAATGGAGATTGGGGCTGACCAACACAATTAATTAAGTTTTTGTTTAGTTTATTATCACTTAAACTTCTCACAACATCAAACATATAGAAATCAATATAAACACTGGTTACAGACATAGGAAAATAACCCAATAAGTGCCCTCCCCTCTTGTGGAGAAAATATCCCAAAAGAAGTTAATAACCCAAAAGGTCAAAGATTAACACTAGGGTATAGAATAGACAGTAAAGCAAAGAACAAAGTTCCTAGTTAAGCTATCCCTTAAAATAACAGTAATTGCAAAGAAAATAAAGGATGTTACAGTTTCCGTAACTAGAACGTATTTCCTCTCACTCTGTCATTCGTGGCCACATCAATTACACCTTACCTAATACTTGGTTAACAACCTCTTGAACGTAAACATCAATGTACATGTATCATAATCCAGTGTTGTGCTTCTCCGAAGTGAGCCCCAGTTCCTCCACGAATAATTAATTTTCCTAATGGGGAACGCCTACTTTGGTGGTGGGTTATTGGATATGATAATGTCACATCAGATAGTTCATGTAGCAAAATATAAACCGCGATCTAGTGTTCACAGTAGACAGTACTTCCAATAGCTAAAGGAAACATCTGGTTGGTAAATTGTTAATAAAGACGATGAGGGCATATCCTATCGGTTTTTCTCTCTGGGCGTTGAGTGCCGATTATGAAACAACGTATTCTCCTGGATAAATTCACTTGGAAACACGACTGTCAGTAGTCGGGAAAAATGTTATATATATTTGGCCACAGCGGGCTGATAAAATTGAATGCAAAAATCTGGGTATTTTGTAAGCCCAGTTACGTTTACTCTTATTGTTTATATTTTTGGTCTCTCTCTGGATGTAGCAAGAGGACCGAACAGGTCAACATCGAAGACCCGATAATAATAAGAATTGTTACTGGTGCTATTAGACCGCTGGCAGCTGGTTTGTGATCAGCACTAAATTTGGAAGAAAACAAAACATTTAACCGCAATATCAACATCCTATCCTATCACGCGTAAGGGTGTGATCTTTTATCCTCTCCGTGTCCAAGCCTATCTTATCACGCTTCGCTCAACTGGTACGGGTTGGGTTTTAGGTATGCGCCTTTCTCCTCCCGCCCGGTAAAACGCTCAGCGCACAATATCAGTGTTAATTTAATTATGACTACTTTACAAATATGGCTTGTCATTACTAGCTATTTGTATCGCCACATGATATTACACTAGTCACTTATATAATTACACATAATGAAATAGTGAATTTATATTCCGTCAATTGTCAGTCGCCTAGTGTATATATTAGTCAATTAAAACATCTTTTTCTGGGTGATAGCGGGTGATTAAATCTACATTACAACTGGAAAAATGTATTTAATACGCTAGTCTTAACACCTAGAAAATCCCAGTGAATTATAATGATAAACTTAACACATTAAATCACTTAAATGCTAATTTCTATTACCGCAATCAGAAATGAAACAATCTCCACGGAATGCTATAACACACTTTCACAATGGCTCTAGAATAACGAGCTAGATTTTCCAAAATTTATGAGCGACTAGATAACTGACTTTGAGAGGACGGAGTATTTATACAGAAATGGTGTTATTTCAATAAAGGGTGCGATCATTCACGCCTTCGGCCGTATCAGGAAAAATCAACGAGTTCGACTCCCCAGGAAAAGGATTTTCCTGTTCGCTCGCTCGTGATGCCGAAACGACATCACAAAGCTCTGGCCATGCGAACAGGCCTTCTTTAATTTCGTCCCTCTGCCGCAGATCAAATACTTTAAGTCCCCTGGGATCACGGACATCAAATGTGGTTGGCAAATATTATTATTGTCCTTGCATTCTTTGATATCTTACAATATAATACATTTGTATGCTTGTTATGTTCGCAAATATTTTGTAAACAAAATAGATACTTTTTAGTGCTTAAGGAAAAGTCATTATTGAGTTACTTCCCTTGAAAGGACTTTCGATCGAACTCCGCGGATGAATCCAGTTTTACTGCGATTTATTCTTTGTTTGGGTAGAAATAGGTTGTTCTTGCTTCAGTGTATCTATGGCCTGAATTTATGTGTATTGTTTGTCTGGGTAGGACGAGTCTGTCTTATATCTGAATATCTTTGCATGTCTAAGTCGAACTATATGGTCTTTTGTCGTTAGAAAAAGGTCAAAGGGCTGTTCGGCGGATGTGTCGCTAGAGAGGTGTGATTTGGCTTCGTCCTGATGGGGACTGTGTTTTTCTATGTCGGCTTGTCGCCGGAAAAAGTGATCTCAGTATTTATGGGGAAAGTGATAGTCGTCTAGACCTATCGTGTATGCTTTACCCCAGTGTTTATTCTTATTGCCAAGGAATGGCAGAATCATATTTCTGATACCAAGGTAACAAAAGATTCTCCTTATGAACTCTGGCTAAGCCACCGTTTTTCGATAGGCACGATTTGTACGTCTGAGAGAATATATTTAACTAGATGAAAACGACATTCATTCCTAGCAGCATTATATCTCGTATGATGAAATCAATTGTATTATGATAGAATCTACAGAGCAACGAGAACATTTAATGAATGATTAACTTTGATTCAGTTGTATCCAAAACGTGAGTGACAGCTCACGAGAGAAGCCATCTTGTATTCAAATATTTTATGACTTTCAAGAAGAGAAAAGGGATGTCCCGTATTATCGCTTGATGAGTCCAGAGATCACTGCTACACATGAGAACCCAGTACCAGCGGTTCAATATGATTATATGAAAAATATGTGCTGAACATTATTCTAAAGAATCTTCGCTAGACGAGGTTAGGTCTAGAAGCCATCTTGACTGTTGTTTATAATCTGACGTGCTTTGTCAGTAAACTCAGATGATATATATATATATATATATATATATATATATATGGGCAATACTGAGTGCTTGTCTACTGACAATCCATTATGCTATTATTCTACATGAGTGCCCATGTATCATTGCAAGACCATTTATCCACTGTACCATGATGTATTATGCCAACCTGTGATTTGTCACTATTCGTGCTGTCGAGTGTGTACGTCCAATTAAACTGTAGCAAAGGTACACAGTCGTTGGTGTCGATGACTTCCAGCCATACATGAGTGTGAGAAAAAGACCATTTGTCAACACCACGAACTCTTCTTATCATTCGCATATTATACTCACAATCTATGTCTACACACCACTGCGTAGGTCGAGTTGACATTCCATACTCAAACCACAAGCAACACAACAACACAGCATGTAGCTCTGGTGATGTTCTAGTGAGTTTAGACTTTATCAACTGTAATCAGAACACCATAGAGACTTTATCATTTGGTGGACCAGCTTTCTGGGTTTGACCTCGCAGAAGTTAAGAAGTCAACAGACTACCGATACCAGACCGTTTCCTGTGGCTGATACGACACACTTGCAGTATTAGTTTGCTCTTTGTCAACACTTCGTCACGTGACCTGTCAAGTGAATGCAGTATGTAGGTCAGCGTTGTTGACATTTTTACATTAGACATTACAGAGTTTCACAGAACAGTTGGATCAATTCTTGTCAATATTAACAGGAAGACAGTATTATTGAACTAAGAAGTCCTATTTTCATCGATGGATCTTCTTGTTTTCTATATATGAACTTTAATATTTAAGGCCAGAATTTATATTTCAATAAAGTGGCAGTTTATTTATTTTACAAGAATAACTTTGCCATTACTGTAAAACTGAGCCTACTTTGCAACACATACTATCATACACATAATTTATATATTTATGTTTACATGTTATTTATTTGTATAGTATGTTAGTTTATATGTCAGCGGGTTGTGTTTAAGGTTGGGCGGCGTCCTCACAACAGAATATCCCACGTCATAGAGGGTCCGTTGTGGGCGTTTTCTTTAGGTGCAATTTCCTTAATTGGAAATTTGCTTGCAACAACTAGTTGCTATTTGTGTTAGCTGTGAAGACTGTAATTATTGTTATTTTTGTAATATTTCTTTGTTCTTTAGTTTTGTTTGGATTTGTTTGTAATTTGTTGGTCTAACCTTTTCTATCTTTCAGTTCTATTCACAATTTATATTCATATACTGTGACGTCATTTGTGTTGTTATTCTTTGCAGATTCAGTGATTATTTTCATTGATTTCCCTATTTGATTTATTTGATTTCTGCAAACGTTTTCGTATTGTCAGTCTTATTTGTACTTTATGTATTCTGTTGGTTGACATATGTTTTATATAGGTATATTTCATAAGACACTATTGCTTGTGCACTGCACTTGGATTATGGTATAAACCAGTACTTGATTATTATTACTGTTATACAAGACCTTATTAAGGCTTGTGACCCACAGATATTGGGATAGTGTGCTGATTAATCAAGTCATTAAGAACTTGTGGTATTATTATTATTTCAGGTGATTAGTATTATTGTTAGACACCATGTCTACATTAGAATACTTCATTATACAAGGGAAAGCCCTTGATAAGACTGGTCAACAATTAGAAGAATGGGCAGTTGCTCAATATGACAAAGCATTAGCTGCAGAAGAGAGAAAAGCTGCTGCAGAGGAGAGAAAAGCTGCTGCTGAAGAGAAAAAAGCTGCTGCAGAAGAGAGAAAAGCTCTGGCTGAAGAGAAAAGATTAGAAAAAGAAGCTGATGCTGCTGCTGAACTAAAGAAATTGCAGATGCAGGTGGAGGAAAGGAGATTTGAAGCTGAACAAAAAAAAATTAGAAAGAGAAGCTGCTGCTGAACAAAAAAGATTAGACAGTGAAGCTGAACAAAAAAAATTAGAAAGAGAAGCTGCTGCTGAACAAAAAAAATTAGAAAGAGAAGCTGCTGCTGAACAAAAAAGATTAGACAGGGAAGCTGAACAAAGAAGATTAGAAGCGGAAGAGAAAAAAGCAATAAGAGAACATGAATTTGAGTTAGAGAAATTGAGATTGACAAGTATGAGTAATGTTAATCAGGCATCTAGTGGTAATGGTAAACCTTCTACTTACAAGGTTAAGGTTCCACCGTTCAATCAGTCCAGTGACGATATTACATTCTGGCTGGATAGATTTGAACGTTCTTGTCGTACACATAATGTGGATAAATCACAATACGCTAATCAATTAGCAGAAAACTTGAAAGGTGAATCTCTGACTAGATTATGCCTTGTAGGAGAAGCAGATAAGGATAATTATGATGTCATTAGGGCGGCTTTGATAAAAAAAATACCAGCTAAGTGAGGAAGGCTATCGCCTTTTGTTTAAGACGATGGTGCCTGAGACAGGTGTAGAATTCTCAGAATTCATTGCAAAGGCACGTCTCACAGTTGATCGTTGGATTGAGCTTTCTAAAACAGAAAAACCGTACGTATGAAGGACTTATGGATTTGTTGCTCAGAGATAAGATTATGTCATGTGTTAACAAACCATTCCTTGAATTTATACATGAGCGTAAACCCAAATCTCTAAATGAAATGGAAGAATATTGTTCCCAATATGTCACTGCACACCCCGACGTGACTTTTGGCAACACTAAGATTAAGGAGAGTATGCCAGTTGCTTCAGCAACACCATACAATCCCAATTATTCACACAGATTTCAGGGACCTCAAAACAGATTTGATAAAAAAGGTAACCATAATAGTTATCAAAACCAAGGTAACCAATCATTTCAGGGTTCTTCTTCAAAGAACTGGAGACGAGCTGATAGCTCTCGACACAGGGGTGGTCACAATTATAGTAATTTCCATAGAGGAAGTAATTATAGAAACTATCCGAGGTATCCGTCTTGGAGTCAACAAGATCGCAATTACAGAGATACTCATTATAATGAATATGATAATGGTAACCAAGAGAACTATGACTCAAACCCAAATAGGGGTTACAATAGAGGTAACAATAACTACAGAGGTAATAATAACCGAGGTAGATCTCAAAACAGAAGACATAAACCACATTTTCAGGCAAACTCTGCACAACAAGAGTCCCATGAAGCCTATAAACAAAGTAAAGACAATAATGACGCTAATAATATGGCATGTGCCGCTTTTGATTTTGGGAGAGCATCTCAGTGCCCCCAATGCAAAACATTATTTGAGCCAACCACAGTGTCTACTTTAAGCTGCGGCCATCCTCTTCCTGCTCTTCCTGCATCAGTCGCGCATGATGGAAGAGGTTCTCTTGTCTTACATAAGGGTTTAGTAAATAACAATCCAGTCTCCGTGCTATTTGATTCTGGATGCACCACAATTGGTGTTAGGCAGTCACTCGTAGATCCTTCCCGTGCCACTGGACAAGTAGTCAAATGTGTAACATTTGGCGGCACATTAGAGAAATACTCTACTGCTATCATTAGGATTGCTACTCCTTTCTTTACAGGAGATGTACACGCATGTCTTCTTCCGAATCCGATCGCTGACCTCATCATCGGTCGCATTCATGGAGTCAAAGAATGCACTCCGCAACAAATTTCCGCGTGGGAAAGGCAAAACATGCAGATTGCTAACGCTGTAGTCACTAGAGCTCAGGCTCTTAATATGCCTCAAACTTCATCTACTGAAGATAATGAAGTGCATAACCAAGATGATCCCTTGGTAATTTCTCGTGACTCGTTTATAAAACAGCAAGAAGATGATCCCACTCTGAAGAAATTCTTCATTCTTGCAACTAAAGGTGATCCGAATAAAGACACAAGTCGTAAATCGTGGATTACAAAGAAGAATGGCGTACTTGTACGTATGGTTCAAGACTCCATTACGTCAAGTCATTCTCAAATCCTGGTTCCCAAGAATTTGAGAGTTAAAATTTTGCAGCACGCTCACGACTCTCAGTGTGCTGGACACATGGGTTTTTCCCGTACTAAGTCAAGAGTCCTTGCGGCTTTCTTTTGGCCATTGGTAAACAAGGACATACGGATTTATTGTCGATCTTGTAAAGTATGTCAGGAAGTTAAATCCAAAGGTCCACGGCATGCTGCACCCATTCAGGCGGCAGACATTCCTATTCGGCCGTTTCAAAAAATGGCCATAGACATTATTGGTCCATTTAAGATCAAGTCTGCCAGAGGACATCAGTTTATCTTGACGTGTGTTGATATGTGCACACGTTGGCCAGAGGCTATTCCTCTAAAGAGCATTACTACTGCTGATATTGCAGATGCTCTTTGGCTTATATTTTCTCGTCTGGGGTTCCCCGGAGAGATATTGTCAGACCATGGCACCCAACTAATATCAGATACCATGTCTCAAGTAATGTCTACTCTGCAGATAGATAGATCTTTAAGTAGTATCTACCATCCAATGTCTAATGGGATGGTCGAACGCCTTAATAGAACACTTAAAAACTTACTAGGGAAGATAACTGAGGATCATCCTCAAGACTGGGACAGAGTTTTACCTGCGGCCCTCTTCGCTTACAGAGAGGTCCCCAATGAACATACAGGATTTTCCCCCTTTGAACTCGTCTTTGGCGCGCGTCCGCGTGGCCCTATGTCGTTGCTTCATGATCTCATAACAGCTGACAATATTGACGATGACACAAAGTCATCCTACGAATATGTCATCGCGTTGAGACAAAAGATTATCGAAGCATGCAAATTAGCAACTTCTTCTTCTGAATTTGCGAAACAGAAGGCAAGGCAATTTGCCAATAAGAAGAGATGCTTACGACAACTTTGTCCTGGTGACAAAGCATTTGTATTACTACCTTGTAGGGAAAACAGACTACTTATTTCTTGGAAAGGTCCGTACGATATAATATCGAAAATTTCCGATGTCGACTATATTGTCGATATTGATGGGAAGCATAAAACCTTCCACATCAATATGCTTACTGAATTCCATGAACGTCCGGATTATTTGCACCCATTTTCCAAGCAACGGACAATTCTCCAGTACAACATGGTCATTACTCATCACTGTCCGTGATACAGGATGAGGAAACAAGTTTTTCAGATGTAAATCTTCCTCTTCCAATGATCCCACTTCATTCTAGTGAATCATGGAAGAACGTTACTGTCTCTCCTGATTTGTCTCTAGGAGAACAGCGACAAGTTTCAACTATGTTGCAAACATTTCAGGATGTACTCACTGACATCCCTGGACAAACTCATGTCATTGAACATGACATTGTTCTAACTGACCATACTCCTATTAGGGTTAGACCTTATCCTATACCTATACATTTTCAAGCACAAGTCGAGAAAGAGTTGGATGAGATGATAGATTTGAAAATAATCGAACCATCCACCTCTGCATATTCTTCGCCGATGGTTATTGTTCGAAAAAAAGACAATAACATACGTCTTTGCGTCGACTATCGCAAATTGAATCAAGTAACGAAGTTCGATGCCGAACCTATGCCTTTACTGGAAGAGCTACTTACTCGACTCTCCAAATCTCATTTTTTCACTAAACTTGATTTGTCTAAAGGATATTGGCAAGTTCCTTTATCTGAACGCGCCAAACCTCTCACGGCTTTTTCAACACCTAGAGGTTTGTTCCAATGGAATTTTATGCCTTTCGGTCTTATGAACGCACCAGCTACATTCGTACGCATGATGCGCCGAATCCTATCTTATCGGTCAGATGTCATTGCATATCTAGACGACATCTGTCTTTTCAGCGATACTTGGGAAGATCACTATTCAGGGTTAGATGAATTGCTGTCTACTTTGCGCGAGCACAACCTGACAGCGAAACCCTCTAAAGCCTATATTGGTTTTAGCGAAATTTCTTTCCTAGGCCACCGAGTTGGTCATGGTTTCCTAAAGACAGAGGACCATAATACTAGTAAGATACTTAACATCTCTATCCCTAAGACTAAAAAACAGGTGAGAAGTCTGTTAGGTCTTATTCAATTTTATGGCAGATTCATTCAGAATCTATCCTCTATCATGGCACCTCTTTCTACACTTTTAAAGAAAGGTTCGCCTAATATGGTCCACTGGTCTCAGGAATGCCAATGCTCTTTGGATAAGATTAAAACATTGTTTTCAACACCACCTATTTTAGTGTTACCTACTAAAGATAAGACATTTGTTCTTCGTAGTGATGCTTCATCCACTGGGATTGGAGCGGCACTAATGCAAGAGTACTCTGGAACTCTGCATCCTGTAATGTATATTTCCAGAAAGCTTAATGCGGCAGAAAGGAATTATTCGGTTTTAGACCGTGAGCTATTAGCTATGGTTTGGTCGATCCTCAAACTACAGAGATTCCTTCTAGGCGCACATTTCATAGTAGAAACCGACCAAAAAGCTCTTACTGCTATACAGAGTAAGAATTTGAAGAGCTCGAGGTCTACTCGATATGCAATTGCTCTTCAACCTTTTCATTTCTCTGTGCGAGCTATTCGTGGATCAGATAATGTGATGGCAGACATTCTGTCAAGATGCCCACATGATTCCACATAACTATTAGGTCTTAGGCTTCTTGATATGTCTAGTTTATAATAGTTCCTTTCTATATCAAGATAGATACACGTTTGTAATTTAATAATATAATGATTGTATCACTACATAGCGGTTCATTGATGTTTATTCACCGCTGTGCTTTGATGATTTTTCTTCATAAATCATAAATTTAAGATATCTAATACGAAATTATGGTATGAAATTTTTTAGGCATTGTATAATTGCCAGAATTGTATTATACTTTGATGACATCTTCCTGGAAAAATTTACTTGTAGAGAAATAATTTCTCTCAGTTTATGAGATACATTCTCACCAGTCGCTCCATAAGTCGACTTAGCCTCATATTAGGCGTTATATTTATTCCTGATATTTTCATCTGCGCATTATTCATGCGTTGTGAGCCTATTGTACGTTGCTCCTAGATGTATTTCAAAAAAAAAAAAATGTTCCATTTTTTTTCCCGGGAGGTGTGGTAAGACTGTTACGTGCAGTCTTTGATATCTTACAATATAATACATTTGTATGCTTGTTATGTTCGCAAATATTTTGTAAACAAAATAGATACTTTTTAGTGCTTAAGGAAAAGTCATTATTGAGTTACTTCCCTTGAAAGGACTTTCGATCGAACTCCGCGGATGAATCCAGTTTTACTGCGATTTATTCTTTGTTTGGGTAGAAATAGGTTGTTCTTGCTTCAGTGTATCTATGGCCTGAATTTATGTGTATTGTTTGTCTGGGTAGGACGAGTCTGTCTTATATCTGAATATCTTTGCATGTCTAAGTCGAACTATATGGTCTTTTGTCGTTAGAAAAAGGTCAAAAGGGCTGTTCGGCGGATGTGTCGCTAGAGAGGTGTGATTTGGCTTCGTCCTGATGGGGACTGTGTTTTTCTATGTCGGCTTGTCGCCGGAAAAAGTGATCTCAGTATTTATGGGGAAAGTGATAGTCGTCTAGACCTATCGTGTATGCTTTACCCCAGTGTTTATTCTTATTGCCAAGGAATGGCAGAATCATATTTCTGATACCAAGGTAACAAAAGATTCTCCTTATGAACTCTGGCTAAGCCACCGTTTTTCGATAGGCACGATTTGTACGTCTGAGAGAATATATTTAACTAGATGAAAACGACATTCATTCCTAGCAGCATTATATCTCGTATGATGAAATCAATTGTATTATGATAGAATCTACAGAGCAACGAGAACATTTAATGAATGATTAACTTTGATTCAGTTGTATCCAAAACGTGAGTGACAGCTCACGAGAGAAGCCATCTTGTACTCAAATATTTTATGACTTTCAAGAAGAGAAAAGGGATGTCCCGTATTATCGCTTGATGAGTCCAGAGATCACTGCTACACATGAGAACCCAGTACCAGCGGTTCAATATGATTATATGAAAAATATGTGCTGAACATTATTCTAAAGAATCTTCGCTAGACGAGGTTAGGTCTAGAAGCCATCTTGACTGTTGTTTATAATCTGACGTGCTTTGTCAGTAAACTCAGATGATATATATATATATGGGCAATACTGAGTGCTTGTCTACTGACAATCCATTATGCTATTATTCTACATGAGTGCCCATGTATCATTGCAAGACCATTTATCCACTGTACCATGATGTATTATGCCAACCTGTGATTTGTCACTATTCGTGCTGTCGAGTGTGTACGTCCAATTAAACTGTAGCAAAGGTACACAGTCGTTGGTGTCGATGACTTCCAGCCATACAAGAGTGTGAGAAAAAGACCATTTGTCAACACCACGAACTCTTCTTATCATTCGCATATTATACTCACAATCTATGTCTACACACCACTGCGTAGGTCGAGTTGACATTCCATACTCAAACCACAAGCAACACAACAACACAGCATGTAGCTCTGGTGATGTTCTAGTGAGTTTAGACTTTATCAACTGTAATCAGAACACCATAGAGACTTTATCAATGGGTGCTTGCGTAGAATAATAGGATTAAATGGTATGACAAAGTCTTTGATGACGAGAACCAGACAAGTGCCAGTGGAACAAGAGATGAGAAGAAGACGCTGGGTACACTCTCAAGAAACCCGGTTGATAGCATTACAAGGCAGTCCTTGTTCTGGAACCTCCAGTGTAAGAGAGGCAGAGGTAGACCAAGAAACACAACGGAGAAGAGAACTGGAGACAGAAGAGAAATTGATGAGAAGAACGTTGAAAGAATTTGAGCTGATGTCACGTGACGAGAGGACTTGGCATGCGTTTGTTGAACGCCTTAAGTTACTTAGGGAGCTAAAGGGTAAAGGTTGTCCCATAGCAGATGCCGCCGTAGCGGAGTGAAGTGTTAGAGACTTCACCATGCTAGGTCCGGCATCGAGATGTGAGGTGACCAGTTCCCTTCCTTGCTGTCTTTTCCTTCCTTAACTCAAAGTGGAGAGTTAGGTACCCATTCACAGCTGGTTAGACTGGTGCGTGTCGGTACCGTGATTCGAACCCGGCTAAAGGGTACTGAAGTAAAACTGATTTCTGTTGTCAGCTTCTTCTCCTGGCCAGTGGATGGGTTTGAAAAAAAAATCGAAAAAAGGTGATTCGTCTTACGAGGACAAAAGACAAAGAAAATAGTCTACGTTACGGCCACAAGGCCTTCGTCAGGAAAGGAAAGAAAGTGAAGGCTAGATAGGACACATAAAAACTAAATAAAATAAAAACTGGGTACTTCCCTGAAGGCAAGAACCGAAAGCGATTTTGATAGAATTTCGGTTCTTGCCTTCAGGGAAGTACCCAGTTTTTATTTTATTTAGTTTTTATGTGTCCTATCTAGCCTTCACTTTCTTTCCTTTCCTGACGAAGGCCTTGTGGCCGTAACGTAGACTATTTTCTTTGTCTTTTGTCCTCGTAAGACGAATCACCTTTTTTCGATTTTTTTTTTCAATCCCATCCATTGTATTCCACGTCTTACCGCAGTTCCCCTCCACTCTCCTGGCCAGTGTAGAGTTATATGAAATCTCTTCAACTAATTGTTGTTGTTGTTGTTGAGCAGAATCGACAGAACTGCAAAACACAAAGGAGCTCAGTCTCCATCAGCAAATGTCCAAGTGTATGAATGATAATTGTTCCTGGTAGCATGCTGGTTGTATACATGACGGATGCATCCTCTAATACAGCGGTCGACAATTAGTCGATAGCACTCTACCGGTAGATCCCAGTGGATGATGTGGTAGATCTTTAGGTGACTGCGGGGGGGGGGGGGGGATTTAAAAAAAAGACTGTTAAAACTAAGGACATTTCGGACCAGACCTGTCCGGCCGGCATTTAAAAAACGCGGTATCCCCCGGGATTAAAGGTGCTTTTCTCCGCATTTTCTCCGCATTCCCAATGAAAACTCTTTGCTGGCAACTTAAATATTTTCGCGAACTGCATGAGATAGGAACGCGTTCTTTTTTTTGGTAAGGTTTATCATCCCCACCCTTTTCCGCTTAAAATTACATACACACACACATATATATACATTTATATATACATACGCACCTAACGGTAGAAGAGTAAAGGACTACGAAACGGATATATGTATATATAGGGCTCGGTGTAACTAAAGTAGACCCCAAAAGCTCTTGGGCTGACGACCACGCTCTAATACGTCCGTCACTGCACTTTAGCTATGTCATCAGACCGTGCGCAGACATTTTTAGAAACCTCGTTGACATTTGTACTTTTAATAGTTTTCTAAAAATCTGTCCAATCAAACTGACTTACATTTGTATAACAACATTTCTAACCAGAACTTTTGGCATTGCTTAATCTTCAGTCCTAAATTTAAACACTCAAGTAACTGCTAGTACACGAGAAAAGATCAGTATCTCTCTTGAAATACCAAAATCAATTACTTTTTTTAAAATATTTTTTTAACAACTCTGGTTTTTCAAGCGACAAAAATTGCTTCACACGCATTCGGAATTTGAGCACAGATCACAGCATTTTAGGAATGTTGGCTGTAATGGTTATCTTTCCTTGTTGGAAGTAAAGGGGTTATCTTCCTTATAACTGGATAAGGTGACAAATTGTCTTAGGAGACAATATCAATATGAATCATTAAAAATATTGCGAGAGGTCGTACGTTAAACGAGAATATGAAATATTGATATGAATCACAAAAGTACATATTATCACTAAAATATAACGAGTAGCTAGAGGTCGTACGTTAAACGAGAATATGAAATATTGATATGAATCACAAAAGTACATATTATCACTAAAATATAACGAGTAGTTAAATGCACAAAAAACACGCGCGGACAAGAGAACTGGAGAAGACATGAAAGGGATGTAAGAAGACATAAATAACCTTAAGCAGACGGCACAAGACCAAGGGTAGGGGGAAAATGAATTTAGTTCTGCAGGAAAATAAATACTCTTATAAATGAATACTGCAGTAGGGTGGGGGGGGGAGGGTGTGAAGTGTTAGAGACAACTATTAATAAATCAAGCATCGAAATGTGGATTGACCAATTCCCTTCCTCGCTACCTTTTCCTACCCTAACTCACGAGCAGAGTCCGGTACCCATTGACAGCTGGTAGACTATAGCGTGACGCCACTGTGTTCCGAACCCGGCATCTTTACCGCGAGAGGCCAGCAAATTACCATTACCACATTTATATATATATATATATATATATATATATATATATATATATATATATATATATATATATATATATATATATATATATATATATATATATATATATATATAGCTCCAGTTGCTGCTTGTACGGGATTATTAAACAAAACCAAACAACAACAATATATAATGTTTCTTAGTTTCTCAGTACAAAATGTGAGAATTATAACCAATATTATAACATTTCTTTGCATGAAAACTAAACGTATGTCTTTCTTACAAATCAATATCTACATGCAGCATCTACAGACGCTTTTCTTTTTTTTTTTTTTAATTAAAAGTGTTTGGTGACTTAAATAAAGAAATCAATGTTGTCTGGTCAAAATATATCGGATGTGGACCAGATGACCTGAGTTTAACTCTCAGTTCTGATTAAATGGAGCAAGGTTATCCGGCGTTGCCAAAATTGGCGCCAGACATGTAGCACAACGCGAATAATATGAGAGAGTGAATGTGGCTGGCGATCTCAATATTAAACAAATAGTCAGAGAAACCACCATCTGCATGAGTGTGTGACTGCTTTGTACAGGCTTTCTGTGCGATATGTTGCAATGGTGGTGCCATACTCAGTAGGCAGCGCGAAGGAACATGATGGTGATGGTGGTGATGATGGTGGTGATTGTGATGAGGGTGGTGATTGATGGTGATGATGATGATGGTGGTGATGGTGATGATGGTGGTGATGGCGGTGATGGTGATGATGGTGATAGTGATGATGATGGTTGTGGTGAAGTGGGATGTTATAAATATTTATAGGGGACTTAGTGTACTGACTGAGATCAGCTGTGAAGGTATCTATATCTAATAAGAGTAGTGTATTATAGATAACCTTACTTGCTGCCACATATATATATATACCTCAGTCAGAATTATTCTGGAATAGTGTGATGACTACGTTATATGTCTAGGGTATGTGTATGATGAAGTGTAAGTCATAACAACAACAGACAGATAAACAATTTAATTTATTCCACCACACTTGACAACACTGTGACACTCACATACATAAAACACTCTACGAGGATATCTTAAAGGAGTCACTGATAACTTTTCAAATAACAATATGTATTCAGTGCTGTCATGAAGGTATATGTGTCCTGATTCAAATACAAAGGGAACCAGGAATTACAATCAATTTTAATTACAAGTTATATGTACATAATTTATTAATATGAATCTTGTAGTGACATATATTTTTAATAGTATCATATGTGTGTCAGTTGTGTAGTAGTAATATGAGGTAATACTGGTTTTGTTTTGTTCAAGCTCTGTTGGTATTTGTCATCATGACTTCAATAGTTTGTCTTTATTGGAACTAGTATTGGAGATGTTCTCAGTTCCTGATATTAAAACAATTGAATTCCCCTCTTAATTTTATTTTACACTGTCATTTTAAGATGGGGTACATAATGTTGAGCTCCATGGCCACACTCTCTTATCTTTCGTGATGACTGCAGAAAAAGGCTCCTCTGCTCGATTACTTTAATGAGTTCTGGAGTCACCCCACTGGTTGCTATATGGACCAAGGAGTATGCTATCCACCTCTGGCTTCAGCAAAGCTCTGACCAGGTGCTGCTCAATAACGTTAAGACCACGGTCCCTGAAACAAGAAGGATGTACCTTCTACTTCATAACTAATTGATACTATAGTTCTACACTGAGCACAATACATCACAAACATTGAGTTCAGAGCGTTAGGCCAACTGTCAGCTTCATCTGAAATACTTTATACCAGTATTTCCCTCCCTAATGGTTACTACGCCTCTGCAATTCCAGCATTATTTCTTTCTAGTTAATAATCTAGGTGTCAGTGTACTGTTTGGCCATTCCATGCAGTTTTACTTTCCTCCGACACCTTCTGTTCAGGCTGGAGCATTATAGGCTTTACATCATGTTTGCTACTGAACTACACATATATACAGGCATAAATTAACAATTTACATTCAATTTTCATTAAAAGATATTGAATATTTCAAGCTTACCACAATTCATGGAATAATAAACAGTTTCGTTGACTGGCAATGAATATAGCACAACTCCGATCTGCCGATGTCCCAGGCTTTATTTTATAAAAAATTATACACTGGTGCTCAACGCACTGCTTCTTAGTAGGTTTATTACAAGATGTGGCAATGAACAGACGCTCTGAATCGAGTATATTCGCCGCTCTACCCAATGAAACCATGTCTACACATCTTTTCAAAAAAGTACACCTTTTCACGTTCCCCCTGACAACACAAGATAGTATTTATAGCCCGACCAATCGTGTTTAGTCTTACATTTGTGGCGCTCCAATCAATTAGGAGTTAACATGGTAGGCTATTTCCGTAACGTAATGTTTTTTCAAACACGTTATAAAAAAATTTTATGAGCAGAAATGATTTCATGCTGTCAGGCACCCCCACTATTTTATTTTGGTTATAATTTGGTAATTCCTAGACTATTTGCGTAACGTTTTACATATTCTTTGTCAGCAAGCCCTAAGGAACCCAAATATACAAATTTAAAAGAGCTAAGTGGCTGCGTTCAAAATATGCAATTTCTTCTACCTCCTGTTTCGAAGATGTGCTGTCTGGGTACTGTAATGTTTTCAAACGTAAACCCATCTAATGTTATCTTTTCTAATAAGCGTTTTTCAGGATTTTAAAACCTAACTCTGGGAAGGTTAGTGTTTTTATCACTGTCCGTCTGAAAAAATGTTAGTGCAAATGGCCTTATACGCGTGATAGTAGTAATTTATATCGCGTTACGCTTGTTGGGGGTGGCATTAATAGCGAGACGCGTGTTTAGTGTTGCATGCGTTCCTGATTTTCAGCCCTCCCTTCTTTCTATCTGAGTCCATCTGTTCGTTCGTTTTGGTAACGTAGTATAATTAATGTTAGGATTAATTTAGGTCATTACGCAGTGTGCCTCTCAATGTTTTTCTTAGAAATGCAATACCCGTTTTAATGTGTTGTGGAAACGCTACAATTTGCAGACGAAGCATAAAACAAAGGGGATTTCGAGTACTGTCATTGTGACAGCACTGTTCTTTACCATTCTTCTTCCTTTTATAGAATTTATTTGTTAGGCTTTACATTTACCTTTTAATTTATATATGTGGATTAGAATATTCCACGACATCTCCCCTCTTAAAACAGACATTATATGTCAGTCCTTTATTCTATATACACATAGATAAATGTAAGTCAACTTGACTTTACTCTGCTGTGGTGCTATCATGGTTTTATGTAGTTGGGTCCATTCAGAGTAGGCACTACTCATGAAATCTGCCTCAGACTTCTACAACCAATAATATATTTCGGTTATGTTACTGAACAGCCGCAAGTGTGAGTGCTTGTCTTAATGCTGCTTCGCAACCCGTATTCACCATTTCTCTTCTCTGAGTGTGCGCAATGACATGTCCAGAGAACATTATATTTCCCTCAAAATGTACGTTATGAGGAGATAACATATACCTGGTGATAGCAGAGTTTTCGTAGTGGATCCCATAATCTTCTTATTATCCTGTATGAAACATTCGGAATATCCTCAATCAAAGAGGCAACTCAGGGATTCATTACGTTCCTCCGAAATGTTTACATCCAACAATTTTCTCATCATTCTAGAGAAGACACTAGGCGCATTCTTCAATCCAAATGGCAATCTATTAAACTCATAGTGTCCTTCTGAGGTACTAAAAACTAGGTATGGTCTAACCTCAGGCTTTACTGGAATCTGATAGTATCCTTTACTCAGATCCACTTTTGAGAAATATTTAGCTTTATTTAGTCTGGCAATCAGCTGATTTGTATCCGGCAATGGATCCACCTGTCCTTCTGTAATAGCATTCAGTCTCCTGTAATCTATACAGAGTCTATGTTCTCCAGAGGGCTTCCTCAAGAGTACAACACCGGAACTATACGAAGATACACTGTGCGAAATAATTCCTTCCTTCAACAGATAGTCTATCTCTTCCTTCAAAGCTTTCTCCTTAGCAAACGGAATCGAATATGGTTTCATACAGACAGGTGTGGGGTCTATCAGTTTCATATCATATTCCAATAGGTTTGTATGCCCTGGTCGATCTGTTAACACCTCTGCATGATTATTTAGAACCTGTTGCACTCTCTCTTTCTGAGTTTTCGTTAAATGTGTACTGATTTTCACCTGTGCTGCTGTCTCACAGGGGTGTAATGGATATTCAAATGATGAAAGTGGTTCCTTTTTCATCTCCATGGCGATGGACAAGGTCAACAAGTGTGTCTCTTCCTGATGTTCTCTTTCCAAATATTTCTTCAGGAGATTCACATGATAGATTTTTTCTTTCCCCTTCTTATCTATCTTATAATTTGTTCTAGACACCTTCTCTAAAACTGTATATGGACCCTGCCATCCAATCTGTAACTTATTCTGACTCCCGGGGAGAAAAAGCAGTACCTTCTCTCCCACAGCCAAATCTCTGTCTTTCGCCTTCCTGTTATAATAGGCAGCATGTTTCTTCCTGGCTTGTTTCAAATTTTCATTGGCAAGTTTACAGCCAGTTTTTAAACGAGTGGTCAGCTCATTCACATATTGGTATGAAGATGTAATGTTTTCCTCTGCCTTTTCATCAGTCCACGTTCTTAACAAAGCTACATATGGACCTTTAATTTTGTGGACCTCTTTGTCCATGCACCGGTATGGTCTCTTCCACTCGAAGCTCTATAGTGATGATTTTTCTTCCCAGAATTATCATGCATAAAATGACCGCTACCAATTTTTCTTTTGGGGCTTTCTCCCCACTTAAAATTCTTGATGAGAGATTTCCTCTCTACATCCTCTTCCTCCAGTTTGTTTAAGTCCGATTGAGGGATGTTCGGCTTATCCTGGGGTAAGACATCTTTTTGCACTCTCCGCATAGTGGCCATTGTAAAACAGTTAAGTGAAGCTTTTCCGTGAAAAGGGGCTTCCCATTCCATTTGGTCCACTTTATCAAATCTATTTTTCTTTTTATTATCAGGCCTAATTTTGCCCCGTGGCGTGTCCAGGTCCTGATCAATGTTCCCACTTGTGGGTGTTCCCTCATGTGCTATGCTACACCTTTCTACAAAATTCTCAATGTCCCATCTTGCTTTGGGCCAATAATAATTGTGAGCCACCTTTTGAATGATGGTACCTATCTTCTCATGGTCCCCATCTGGTTTCACATGTAGGCTCCTTATTAAGTCTGCCCTATATCTTTTAGGAAGTACCAGCTGTCCCTGACCTTTGGATCTAGCTCCAGTCTTCCTATACATCAACTCGTTTTTCATGTAAAAATCTCCCTTGCCTGGAGTTGTATGACAAGTTGACAATTTTCTGAAACAAGGCTTGAGTGTTTTATCCCCAGCCTGTGCCTTCCTCATCTCTTCTGGAGTGGTATCCAACATAATATCCTCCTCCTGTCTTGAGGTCGACCTGACCTGAAGGGTTGCCATATACACAGGTTTCCTTCTGCAACGGTCAGTGTCATGATTGTCCATCTGACAATTCTTACACCACCTTTTTCCTTGGTTGAAAGATTTTCTTTCATCATATTTCCTTTCATCGAATTGTGGGAATTTATTTTTATTTTCATACCGTGGCCTATCAAACTGGTGCTTACCTTTGTTTTGATCCCTAGGATCAAATTTATTAAAGTCCTGTGGTGCCCTAAAGTTATCCACTTGTTTCTTTTTATTACCTGTTACCTCTGCTTGAGCTGCTTGATACCTTTCAGCAACATTTAGCAACTCACCCAGCCTCTCTGCACCTTGTTCCATGAGAAACTTTCTCAGGTCTGGAGTCATGGACTCTCTTAATTGCTCTATAAGGACCATTTCCTTAAGATCTTGGGTTTTCCCCAGAGAAGTCCATTTCTCCAAGTATGTCTCTATTCGTGCAGAGAACTGGTGATAGGTTTCACCTGACAGTAGTTTAGCATTCCTAAATTTTTTCCTATAAAATTCTGCATTCTTTTCATATCTTAACAAAAGAGCCTGCTTTAGCATGTCATAATTTTCCTGATCACCTCTGCTCATTTTTGCAAAAACTTCATAAGCTGCCCCACGAAGTCCTTGAGATAACTTTAAGCTCCACCTTTCTCTCTCTAACCCATACGTGGTAGCTAATAGTTCGTACCTATTTAGATAGCTCTCTATATCATCGTCTTTCTCAACAAAATGATCTAAATGAAAATTCATAGCTGAGGTTGAGGCTCCTTGGCTAGCAGTGGCATCAGAGGCAAAGGGACTGGCACCATTTTCAGGAGCATGGCCCTGAAACTCAAACTCCCTTAGTCTTAACTCATGTTCCCTTTGTAATCTCTTATCTTCTGCTTCCCTTTCTGCAGCTAATCTCTTGTCTTCCCTTTCTGCAGCTAATTTCTTCTCTTCCCTTTCTGCAGCTAATTTCTTCTCTTCTCTTTCTGCAGCTAATTTCTTCTCTTCTCTTTCTGCAGCCTGTCTTCTTTCCTCGGCTTCCAATGCTTTAGCCTCTTTGTCAGCCTCAATCTGCAACCTCTTAGCCTCAGCCTCAATCTGCAACCTCTTAATTTCCTTTTCAGCCTCTAATTTTCTTTCGGCTTCAAACCTTCTTTCTTCGCGTTCAATAAATTTGTCACATTCAGTAGTGACATAGGCAACCATAACTTGCCCATCTAATCCTAACTCTTTTGCAGTCTGAACAGCAGCAGATCGAAATTTGGCTAGGTCCGCCATTGTCTATCAGGTAAGTTTATAAAATGTCTAACTAACAATTCAATCTCTAAATATATATCTAATGGACAACACAGGCACCGAGAGCTCAACCTTATTTATTTTCACCCAAGGATACCTTTTAATTCTTATTATTCCCTGAAGTGAATTTCCCCCAATATTTGTAATAGGTAAAGATTCAAAATCCCGAGAGCGAGACCCCAATATATGTGGTGAAGTGGGATGTTATAAATATTTATAGGGGACTTAGTGTACTGACTGAGATCAGCTGTGAAGGTATCTATATCTAATAAGAGTAGTGTATTATAGATAACCTTACTTGCTGCCACATATATATATACCTCAGTCAGAATTATTCTGGAATAGTGTGATGACTACGTTATATGTCTAGGGTATGTGTATGATTAAGTGTAAGTCATAACAACAACAGACAGATAAACAATTTAATTTATTCCACCACACTTGACAACACTGTGACACTCACATACATAAAACACTCTACGAGGATATCTTAAAGGAGTCACTGATAACTTTTCAAATAACAATATGTATTCAGTGCTGTCATGAAGGTATATGTGTCCTGATTCAAATACAAAGGGAACCAGGAATCACAATCAATTTTAATTACAAGTTATATGTACATAATTTATTAATATGAATCTTGTAGTGACATATATTTTTAATAGTATCATATGTGTGTCAGTTGTGTAGTAGTAATATGAGGTAATACTGGTTTTGTTTTGTTCACGCTCTGTTGGTATTTGTCATCATGACTTCAATAGTTTGTCTTTATTGGAACTAGTATTGGAGATGTTCTCAGTTCCTGATATTAAAACAATTGAATTCCCCTCTTAATTTTATTTTACACTGTCATTTTAAGATGGGGTACATAATGTTGAGCTCCATGGCCACACTCTCTTATCTTTCGTGATGACTGCAGAAAAAGGCTCCTCTGCTCGATTACTTTAATGAGTTCTGGAGTCACCCCACTGGTTGCTATATGGACCAAGGAGTATGCTATCCACCTCTGGCTTCAGCAAAGCTCTGACCAGGTGCTGCTCAATAACGTTAAGACCACGGTCCCTGAAACAAGAAGGATGTACCTTCTACTTCATAACTAATTGATACTATAGTTCTACACTGAGCACAATACATCACAAACATTGAGTTCAGAGCGTTAGGCCAACTGTCAGCTTCATCTGAAATACTTTATACCAGTATTTCCCTCCCTAATGGTTACTACGCCTCTGCAATTCCAGCATTATTTCTTTCTAGTTAATAATCTAGGTGTCAGTGTACTGTTTGGCCATTCCATGCAGTTTTACTTTCCTCCGACACCTTCTGTTCAGGCTGGAGCATTATAGGCTTTACATCATGTTTGCTACTGAACTACACATATATACAGGCATAAATTAACAATTTACATTCAATTTTCATTAAAAGATATTGAATATTTCAAGCTTACCACAATTCATGGAATAATAAACAGTTTCGTTGACTGGCAATGAATATAGCACAACTCCGATCTGCCGATGTCCCAGGCTTTATTTTATAAAAAATTATACACTGGTGCTCAACGCACTGCTTCTTAGTAGGTTTATTACAAGATGTGGCAATGAACAGACGCTCTGAATCGAGTATATTCGCCGCTCTACCCAATGAAACCATGTCTACACATCTTTTCAAAAAAGTACACCTTTTCACGTTCCCCCTGACAACACAAGATAGTATTTATAGCCCGACCAATCGTGTTTAGTCTTACATTTGTGGCGCTCCAATCAATTAGGAGTTAACATGGTAGGCTATTTCCGTAACGTAATGTTTTTTCAAACACGTTATAAAAAAATTTTATGAGCAGAAATGATTTCATGCTGTCAGGCACCCCCACTATTTTATTTTGGTTATAATTTGGTAATTCCTAGACTATTTGCGTAACGTTTTACATATTCTTTGTCAGCAAGCCCTAAGGAACCCAAATATACAAATTTAAAAGAGCTAAGTGGCTGCGTTCAAAATATGCAATTTCTTCTACCTCCTGTTTCGAAGATGTGCTGTCTGGGTACTGTAATGTTTTCAAACGTAAACCCATCTAATGTTATCTTTTCTAATAAGCGTTTTTCAGGATTTTAAAACCTAACTCTGGGAAGGTTTGTGTTTTTATCACTGTCCGTCTGAAAAAAAGTTAGTGCAAATGGCCTTACACGCGTGATAGTAGTAATTGTATATCGCGTTACGCTTGTTGGGGGTGGCATTAATAGCGAGACGCGTGTTTAGTGTTGCATGCGTTCCTGATTTTCAGCCCTCCCTTCTTTCTATCTGAGTCCATCTGTTCGTTCGTTTTGGTAACGTAGTATAATTAATGTTAGGATTAATTTAGGTCATTACGCAGTGTGCCTCTCAATGTTTTTCTTAGAAATGCAATACCCGTTTTAATGTGTTGTGGAAACGCTACAATTTGCAGACGAAGCATAAAACAAAGGGGATTTCGAGTACTGTCATTGTGACAGCACTGTTCTTTACCATTCTTCTTCCTTTTATAGAATTTATTTGTTAGGCTTTACATTTACCTTTTAATTTATATATGTGGATTAGAATATTCCACGACAATGGTAATGGTGATAGTGGTGGTTATGGTGATGATGATTGTGGTGATGGTGATGATGGCGATGGAGATCGTGATGATGATGGTGATGGTGGTAATGGTGATGATATTGATGATGACGGTGGTGATGGCGATGATGATGGTGGTGATGCTGATGATGATGGTGGTGATGGTGATGATTGTGATGGTGATGATGATGGTAGTGATGTTGATGGTGATGATGGTGATAATGGTGATGATGATAGCGGTGATGGTGGTGATAGTGTCGATGGTGCTGGTGGTGATGATTATGGTGGTGATGGTGATGGTGGTGAAGATAATAATGGTGATGGTGATGATGATGCTGGTGATGGTGGTGGTGGTTATTATGAAGATGATGTAGTGATGGTGGTGATGATGATGGTGGTGATGGTGATGATGATGGTGGTGATGGTGATGATGCTGGTGATGGTGGTTATGATAATGGTGGTGATGGTGATGATGATGGTGGTGATGGTGGTGGTTGTTATTATGAAGATGATGGTACTGATGGTGATAGTGGTGATGACGATGGTGGTGACGGTGGTGATGATGGACGTGATGGCGATGATGATGATGATGCTGATGGTGGTGATGGTGGTGATGATGGTGGTTATGGTGATGATGATGATGGTGGTGGTGATGCTAATGATGGTAGTGGTATTGGTGGTGATGGTGATGACGATGGTGGTGATGGTGATAATGATGGTGGTGATGGTGATGATGGTGATGATGATGGTGGTGATGGGGATAATGGTGATGATGATGGTGGTGATGGTGATGATGATGGTGGTGGTGATGATGATGATGATGATGAGGATGAAGATGATTACTCGTTTATGTCATAGCAAGTGGATACGAAACTACAAAGGAAAAAGACAAAGACAGTGAGAATAAATGCAGGAAAGTTGTAACAATATTGCACTTGAAGAATCACCACTAAAAAATGTAGAATGTACTTATCTTGGCAGCAATATAGACAAAGTTAGAGAGACAGACAGTGATAAAATAAGAATATAAAAGGCAACAGAAGTTTTCATTGTACTGGGAAATAGAAGAAATCAAGTTCAACACAAAAATCAGAATCTTCAACTCAAATGTCAGGTCATTCCTATTGTATGGCTCTGAAACATGGACAACAACAAAAACAACAAGCAAGAAGCTACAGACATTCATAAATGGGTGCTTGTATAGGGTAGAAGGATTACAATGGTATGATATGATCACCAATGCGGAACTGATGACAAGAACTAGAGAAGTGCCAGTGGAACAAGAGTTGAGAAGAAGCCGCTGGTGATGGATAGGACACACATTGAGAAAAACCTGTATATAGCATTACAAGGCAGTCCTTGATCTGGAATCCACAAGGAAATAGAGGCAGAGGTCGCTCGAAATAAAAAAGATAACTGGAGTCAGACAAGAAAAATGATAATGAAGACGTGGAAAGAAGCATGGCACGCGACAGGAGGACTTGACATGAGAACTATGTTCCTTTGGGAACTGAAGAGTAGTTAATTACGTCAAAAGTACATTACGATAAGTGTGACGTGATTTGTCTCTCCTGATCTGCAGTAGTGATCCAGTAATAGCCAAACTTAAGAGTATAATGATGAGGGTGTTCAAAGGTATTAACCTTCGCTCAAAATTACTTTTAACAGATATATAAAAAAATGATGCTTCTATTTAAGGGAGCCTCATAGGATTTTAAATAAAAGCAAGCATAACAACTCAAATCATCCAAGGTGTCATGAACTTATTATTCTTCCGCCCTTTCTGTGATATAATATATTTGTTCTTGTATTTCTGAACCCCCGCCCTTTCTGTGATATTTAATTTATTTGACAATTCTCAATAGTATTTTCCAACTATAGCTTTAAAGTTACAGATAAATAAGTTTATTAATCACATATAGTTTAATTATATAAAATAAACAACGTTGTCTAAAAATAAGAGGTCATGATATTTATCACCATCGGATGATTTAAATTGTGGTGAAAATTAGGGTCTCTGATGAGCACAGACTTTTTGCATAGGAAACGTCCGAATATTATTGGGCAACTGTTTTAGATGCCGCACCTTTCAAGTGAGTTAGGTGCCTAACTGAGTGCACTTGAAGTTGGATCCTAGAACTTAGGGCGCAAAGTGATGTCTCTGAGGTTTCTCTTCTAATCTTAGAATGCAATTCCAGTTCTATAGCCTGTCCTATATTTGGGTCCGAATACTCCTTGCTTCTGACTATGTTTTCTCCTTGACGAAATTGGAGGTCAGTGAAGTAATCTTACAATGCTGTAGTATATACGCGAAATTTTCGCTATCTCAAGCGCCAAGCCAATTGCAAATAAGTGACTGATTTTGGAAGGAGTCCCCCACTACTTTCACGTAGAACATTACTATATGACAACATAAGATGTTGCCCTTTACATGTGATTTTAAAACTCCATAACCATATAATGTCTTGCCAGTTCCGTTGTTACTTATCATGTTTATAACTCACTACTTCACATATCTATCACTGATGGTATCTTCCAAGATTTTACTTTCTCTAAGTTGATTATTAGGTTCGAAACCTGCTGCAGGCGGTTTGGTAGCAGATCGCTGTGTGTGGATTTTTAACAATGGTATAAGCGCCGTACCGTTCAGAAAGCAATGGCAAACTACTGAATGAAAAAAATTGCCTAGAAAAATCACAAACAGCCAATAAAAGCTGGGGTTGATTGCCACGTCCTGTAAAGGATAAGCAACTAACTTTAAGTTGATTATTACAACGAATTCGATCTGTCGGAAGTGTTACATTACTTTTCGTGTCTTAGTCTTTAACAAGTTTTGTATCTTCTGATATGCCAGTGAAAACGATCGTGTATTTGGGCACGTCATGTTTGCAAACTGACACCATATCTCCCAACTGCCGTCTGTCATCCATATTGGAAAACCCGAACCACACGGTTTGTAGCAATTATCTGCTACCGATGTCCTCATGTCAAACGTTTGTTCAATCAACCCTTCTCGCTACTTACTGACTCCTTTTCTGTCTGGCGGAAGCTGTTACATAAGGTAAACACTTCACCCTGCACACACACAGAAGGCAATGTTGCTTCAAACAGGTCAAGAGGTCAGGAAATAGTAAGGGAGTGACAAGTAGGACAAGATGAGAGCGTATACAATAAAGAATGACAAGTTGCGCTTAGAAGGGATGGTTCGGGTAAGTAAGGCCGGAGAAAATTAAAGACAAGAAAAGAGAACGAACTTATTTCGTGACAGTAATAAAACTAGGCATAATACACAAGTTGTCAATGTTATAAAATGGAATGTTTTGTACATTTGTAATTGTCACTGAAAAAAAACGCTTCTTAAATTCAAACATGAATTCAGTATCTAAGATCCCGAGATTGTTAAAAGGAGAAAAAAAAAATAGGACATTGTTTGTTTTAATCTCTTGATTTTTCGCCTGACGTTTTATTTGATGTTTAATTTGAGTGGCAGATCAATATGGCTGAGCCGTTTTCGCTGTCTTGTTGTAGGAGTTATAGAGGAGACATTTTTGGAAACAGGTATGAGGTAGTGAGGAAGGAGATGGTGAAAAACGCTATATGTGAGAGTTGTGCTTAAAAGTAATGATAAAGATATGAAGAGTTACATACGGGTACGTGATATCAGCTAGAGTGTGGGAGGCCTAGGAATACAAACATCCTAGTGTGTTTTATGTGAGGTTGAATCAATGATTGTGTGGGAGTAAATAAAGAAAAACACTGGCAGAGTAAGTTGGGGGCGGGGTGGGGAGGGTTTTATGTGTCGATTGAATAAATAGGTAGATCATGAGAGTTGAAAAAGTCTGCGAATGACTGACTGCGTGATTGAACGAAGAATAATATGGAGTTAGAACATAACTCTGTGGGTGAAAGAATAAAGAGATTTCAATAATGAGGTAGGTAGTGACAGTTATTTAGCATAACGAGTCAGATAATGAGGTAGTCGCTGAATGAAGGAGTAAGTGAAAGAACAAATGAGTGTTCTGTATAATAACAAACTAGTTATTGAGTTTGTGAATGAATGAAAATAAATCAGTGTGGCAGGTTGTGAAGATAGACTACATGGATCCGTCCGCTTGCCTCCCACCGTTGCCCCTCAACCTTGTTTACCACCTTTGCTTTCCTCAATTAGTATGCACGTTTGTTACGCATAATCCATGCCTTCTCGATAGCTGTCTAACTCATTGTTTCAGCCACGCCTATTTTTTTCTGTGTCTTACAGGCACTAGTGAGTGTTTACAAACAGACCAATTAGCTAGTTCACGACCGGACAGGTAACAGCCAGCGAGTAAGAGCCGTTAACTGAATTATCACGCGAGCGATTGGGCAATCGTCGAATAGTGACAGATCAGACAGAACGCGTGTAGGAAGAGAACGGGTGGTCTATTTGTAGAATCAAGGGCGATAAGACAAAAGTCGTACATTTGATAGTTACCTTTCTCAGGGGGAATTAAGCGAATGCAAAAAGGAGCAATAACCATAGTTACCAACCACATCCGTTTGTTCGTGTTCCCAGGGGACGTAATTAGCTACAGAGAGAAACGAGATCAAAAGACGGGCTGCTCGCTAGCAAACGTGTTGCTGTCGGCATCGGTGAGGAAGAAATCTCTGATTCGGGAATCGAACCGTAGATTTTGCACTCATAAAGCGAAGGCGGGATTTTTGGCACCAATGAGCGAAATAATGCCATTTCAGTATAAAGAATCCGTACTCTAAAGGTTAGTATCAGTCGAAGCAGGAACATTTTTATTGAAATCATCTAGCTCGATATCTTAGAGCCATTGTACAAAGAGGATTACTCAGATTTTCGTGGAGAGAGTTTCATTTTTTCTTTTTGGCGTTAATAATACGAGGGACGGTCAAAAAGTAATGCCTCGTAATTTTTAATTTCATTCAATAGGCAAGAAAACAGATAAAGTTCACATTGAAATGTAGCCCCAAGTCTGAACTTCAAAAATGTATTTCTCAATGTAGTCTCCGTTATTTGTTACAGTTTTTGTCCATCTTCTCACAAGGGCATGTATCCGCGCACGGTAAAAATGTGTGTCCTTTTGTCGTGAAACATTCTAATCCACATATATAAATTAGAAAATAAATGTAAAGCCTAACGAAGTAATTCAATAGAAAGAAAGAAGAATGGTGAAAGACCAGTGCTTTTCCTAAATAGCGTACATCTGCGTTGTAGAACGCCATAATGGCTGAACCCGAGATCCCCTTTTTCTACTACGTCTGCATACTGTAACGCTTCCACGTTTGATAGTAAAAGCCTACTGCATAAACTACACGCGTTTCTAAAAATAAAACTAGTACTGTGTTTCTTGGACGACCTTGATAGACACACTGCTTAATGACCTAGATATAATACTACATTAATGTCATTATAAACACTACGTAATCTAAAAGACAGACGGGCTTAGAAGCGAGAGAGAGAGAGAAGCACGGAGGAACGCATGCAATACTACCACGTCGTCTCGCGATTAAAAATTAATGCCACCCCACGCGAAAGGCATGCAGGCTTGATTTTTTTCGAATAAACAGTAATAAAAAACACTACCAATACAAGGTTGGTTCTGAAAACATGTTTAATGCTTATTAGGAAACATGACACAATACTATTTTACGTCTGAAATCCTGACTTTATACTGACAGAACAGTCGAAAAGGCAGAACAGGTGGCGGTTCGAAAAATAAAAACAAATACACGACTATCCTAGAATAATACATATTTTGAACGAAGCCACTTAGCCCCATTAAATTTATATATTCTTGTACCTTAGGACTTGCTGACAAAGAATATGTTATGTGTTACGCAAATAGGCTAGTAATTAACAAATTATAGCCAAAATACTATAGTGGGGTTGTCTGACAGCACAAGATCATATTTGCTCATAATGGCTGTTTGAACAACACTGCTTTAGGGGAAATGAGGCCAACAAGTTAGATACGTTTTGATTGGCGGTAGTCATATGTAAGGCGAAACCGGATTAGTCGGACTGCAAATACTAGTTGGTTGTTAATGGCTACGGTAGGATGGGTAATATTTTTTCAAAGGCTCTTGTAAACATGGTCTCATTGGTTAGAGCATTCGATATAGTCAAATAGAAGCGTCAGTTCAGGGCCAGTTTTGAAATTAAACTTTATGAGAAGCCAGTGCGTTGAGAGCAAGCTAATATTTTTCTAAATAAAAGCCTGGGATAAGGCAGATCAAAATTGTGCCAGTATTCATCGCCCGTCAACGTACTAGTGTATATTTCCTTGAATTGTGGTAAGCTAGACATGTTTCCTATCTATATATATTATATGAAAATTGAATATGAATTGATAAATTGTGTCTGTATGTGTGTGGTTCAGTAGCAAACAGAAGGCAAGGCCTAGATATTGCTCCACCATGTAAAAGATTGTCAGAGAGGAGTATAACTGCATTGGCATATATGGGATTGCCATTTAGTAACATGACACCTATCTTATTGTATAGAAGGAATTACAGGTGGAATTGCAGAGGCGTTGTAACCATTAGGGAGAGGAATACTGGTATATTGTTACATGAGAAGCTAGTAGTTGGCATACAGCGCTGAACTCTGTGTTTGTAATGTCCTGTACTTCATTGTGGAAATAGATTATATATTAGTTCTGAAGAAGGAGGTACAACCTTCTTATTTCAGGGACCGTGGTACTGAAGTATTAGAGCAGCACCTGGTCTGAGTTTTGCTGAATCCAAAGGCTGGTAGCAGACTCCTTGTCCAAGATATTGACCAGTGGCGTATCTCAAGATAACTGAGAAGCAAGCGAGCAGAGGAGACAGTTTTCCTGCCGCCAACACAGAAGTTAAGAATTCGTTGGCCAGAGCAGCTCAACCTTGTATAAATCCCTCTAAAATTGACTGTAATAATAACTCAAGAGGGACAGTTATTGTTTTACAAATAAAAAGAACTCTGAACCGTTCAAGATTTCCACCATTAACAAACACATGAAGTCGTGATGACAAACAACAACATAGCTTCAAAAGCCAGTATTACCTCTTAATACCAGAGCATAACACTACACACATATTGTAATAATATTCTATGTCAGGACAAAGATCCTTTGTATAATTTTGTACATAAAGATTGTGTTTACATTTGATTGTGATTCCTGATTCACTCTGTAGTTGGATCAGGATATCTATTATTGAAAGAAACTAATACATAATTTAAAAGTTAACACTTGACTTACTTAAGCTAGTCTTCTAGAGTGTATATGGATGTGCTTGTCATAGTGTTGTAAAGTGTTGTGAATCTTAAATAAAGTGTTTATCTGTCTGTTGTTGTTGTTGTAAACTTACACTTCATCAATATCATAACCCTAGACATTCAACGTAGTCATTACAATATTCCAGAATAAGTCTGATTGAGGTCTAAATGTGGTAGCAAAGTAAGGTCATCTGTAATACACTACACTTATTAGATACAGATACCTTCACAGCTGATCTCAGTCAGTACACTAAGTCCCCTATAAATATTTATATAATCCCAACTTACTACACCTTTTTCCTAAACCACTGGCGTACGGCGCGTTTAAGGGTCTCGGTGTCCTCAAAGTGATGTATGCGAAGATCTTCTTTCAGTGGTCCAAACAGATGGAAGTCAGAAGGTGCAAGATCGGGACTGTCAGGGGGATGTGGTAATAATGTCCAGCCAAATTCTGCAATCGCATCAATGTTGCAGGAGGTTGATGGCTATGGTTTTCCTTATTTCTTTATGCCTGTCTGTCAACATTCTGGGTACAGACCGTGCACAAACTTTTGAATAACCCAGGTCTTTAATGATGTCCTGGACACTGCCTTTACTAATGGACAACATGGAAGAAAGTTCATCCAGTGTTACCCGACGGTCACCACGAATGATGCCATCAACTCGATGAATGTTGTGTGGAGTCACTGCGGTAGACGGAAGGCCAGTCCGCTTTGCGTCAGCCATTGAGGATTGACCTACTTCAGCTTCATCACAACGATGTACCCAATGTCGGACAGTGCTAACATCCACTGTTGAATCTTCATAAACATTCTTCAAACGTTAGTGGATGCGAATTGGGGTCTTGCCTTCAGCATTGAGGAATTCTATGACATAACGTTGTTTTAAACGAAAGTCTTTGGCAGCCATTTTTTAACCGTTACAGTGGTACCACCTGTTACTGAAACAGGTTGGTAATGCTATACAGTGCAGAAGATTGTTTGAGGAATCCTGCTAAATTTACAAATTGCACACCGATGCAGTATTTACATACATAAAAAATAGGAGGCATTACTTTTTGACCTTCCCTCGTATATATATATATATATTAGCAATTAAGTGATTTAATGTGTTAAAAGTTCTTCCTTATATTTCACTGGGATTTGTGTGTTAATTGACTAGCGTATTAAATAACATATAGCTAATTTTTCCAGCTGTAACGTAAATTTAATTACTCGCTATCACCCAGAAAGAGATGTTTTAATTGACTAGTAAATGCATTAGGCGATTGACTACTGACGGAATCTATAATTATTTCTAATTCATTAAGTGTAATTTTGTAAATGACTAGCGCTTATTTCATGTGTTAAAAATGATAAGATAAGCTAGACACTTGTGGTTTCTAATCTAATTTAATAACCGAGTGGAAAAAGAGATTTTACCTTTACGCGGGTTAGGATAGAATACTGGTATTATGGTTAAATGTTTTGTATTTTCTTCCTAAATCTAGTACGGACCACAAACCAAACCTACCAGTGGCCTAAATCTGAGAAAAGGGGTCTAAGTCTAAGTCAAATAGTACCAAAAACATTTTTATGTAATATCGGATCTTCGAAGTTGACCTGTTCGGCCCTCTTGTTTCACCAAGAGAGAGAGAGAGAGAGAGAGAGAGAGAGAGAGAGAGAGAGAGAGAGAGACAGAGACAGAGACAGAGAGAGAGAGCGAGAGAGAGAGAGAGTATAAACATATGACAATAAGAATAATTATAACTGGACATATAGATACCCAGATTTCTTTTCATTTTTATTACATTCAGCCCGCTGTGGTGAAATATAAAAACTAACGCTACCCGACTACTGACCACTGTGTTGTGGCGAGGATTTATCCAGAAAGATTTACCCACCTGACATTCTTTTTAACTATCGGAATTACTAGCTGCTGTACACTGTGAACACTAGATCTCGGTAATTATTTTCCTACCAAAGTAAGCGTTCCCCATTAGGAGGATTAATCAGTCTTGGAGGAACTGGGGCTTATTTCGGCGAAACCCAAAACTGGATTTGTTATAAGTAGCATGGCGATATGTTCAAGATATTGTTAAAACAACGAGTAGGTAAGCGAGATTGCATGTGGCCACAGACTGACAGAAGTATGAATCAGAGGAGTGAATAATTTTATTTGTATACTCATTGTACGCACCTCTTGATCTGTTCGCAAATACTGTTATCTTTTTTTCAGTGATAGATTAACTAGGAAGTCTGTTCTTTACAGTATCATCTATTCCTATCATCTCATCTCAACCTGTAACCCGTCATGGGTCGTAGGGGTGCCATAGTGGAAGCATCAGCAGACAGGGTCCTCCACTGCTCTCTATCCTCAGTAATGCGTACAAGTGTGGAAAAACCGTGCTCTGCCCATTCTTTGATGTTATCAGCCCAGGATTTTCTTTGCCTTCCTCTTCTCCGTTTACCTTCGACTGTTCCCTGGAGGATCGTTTTCGAAAGGGGGTCATGACGAGTTACATGCCCAAACCAGGCAAGCTTTCGACGTTTCGCTACTGACAAAAGTGGTTCTTGGTGGCCTGCATAGGTGTTTATTTTCTCTCTAACAAAGACATTTGTTTTGTGCTCTTTATAACAAATGCGCAAAATTCTTCTATAACATTTATAGTCGAAAACCTGAATCCTTCGCTCCGTATCTGCAGTGAGTGTCCAGCCATCACACCCATACAAGAGAATAGATAATACAAGTGATTTGTATAATTTGATCTTCACAGGAAAACTGATGTTACTTTTCCAGGTCACATTCAGCCTTGTCATGGCAGCTGAGACCATCTCAAGTCTTGTCTTGATTTCTTTACTTGATCTTCCATCACTACATATAGTGGACCCCAGATATTTAAAGGTGTTAACTTCTTCTAACGTTTGCCCATTTAACGTAATGTTGGTCGGAACATGTTTCTTATGGCTATTCACCAATATCTTGTTTTTCTATATTAATTTCCATCCCATACGTTCTTGTTACTTTCTCCAGTCTAGAGGTAAGGTCTTGAAGTTCTGATTCTGTTCCAGCTATAAGATCGATATCATCAGCAAAATGTAGATTACAAAGCGGTCGGCCTCCAATCGATATGGTTGTTTTATAATCGTAGAGAGCCTCCTGCATAATATGTTCTAGATATATATTAAAGAGCACTGGGGATAGGATACATCCCTGACGAACTCCTACAGTTGTTTTGAAAAATTCTCCAATGTCATTGCTTGCAAAAACAGCACTGCTTGCGTCCTTGTATAGTGCTTCAATGATATCTATGATGTTGGTATCAAAATTGAATTTTCTCATTATTTGCCATAAGCCTTCATGCCAGACTCGATCGAAGGCTTTTGTGAAATCGATGAAGTTATGGTATAAATCGCGTTGATGCTGGAGATGATTTTCGATCAGTAATCTAATATTGAAGATTTGTTCTGAGGTATTTCTTTTTGGTCTAAAGCCAGCTTGTTCCTCGGAAAAGATTTCTTCTGATTTCTGTTTTATTCTGTTCAAAAGTATCCTTAACATCACTTTACTTGGATGACTAATAAGGCTAATGGTTCTGTAATTCTTGCACATTTTTAGATTTCCTTTCTTTGGAAGCGGTATTACTAATGACTGCGTCCATTCTTTTGACCATTCTTTAGTACTCCATATCTTCTGGCAAATTGTTGTCATGATTTTTACTATATCTGGTCCTCCATATTTCAAGAGCTCTGCTGGGATATTATCCACACCCGGTGACTTCCCTTCTTTCATCGAACATATAGCCTCTTCCACTTCTTCCCGTAATATTGCTGCATTTCCGAATTCCTTGTTTTCACACTTAATGTTGTTTAATATGCTATAGTCAGTGTCGAGTTTACAGTTATATAATTCTTTACAATATTCTGTCCATCTTCTCATTACAGCTGTTTTTTCATTGAGCACAGAACCATTGCTATCTTCTTTGACAGTTACTCTGGGCAGTTGGGGTTTTGATAGTCTTCTTAATGTGTCGAAAGCTGCCTTGCTGTTACCTTTTATTAGCCCCGTATTAATGGACTCACATTGATCAGCTACCCATTTTTCTTTGGCCTGTTTCATTTTCTTTCTAATATTTTTATTCTCCATACTGTATTGCCATGCTGCTTCAGGAACCTCTTTCTTAACCTTTTTCATTTTCCGCCGTGTATCACATAACTTCAGAATGTCATCTGTAACCCATGGTTTATTTATTTTCTTTCTTTTACCAAGTATTTCTGTTGCTGATTCAATGAGCACGTCTTTCGTGTTCTCTGTGATTGAGTTGATATCATCCTCCAGAAAGTTGAGAGCTGCGAATTTTCCTCCAACAGTTGCCTCAAAGATTCCCGCGATTTCTGGATTTTTCAGTTTGTCTAAACTGAATCTTAACTGAGAACATGTTTTGATTATAATTCTTTTTGAGTTTAAGCTTGAGCGTCATCAATACCATGTCGTGATCACTACCAATTTCGGCGCCAGGAAAAGTCCTACTCTTTGCTTTATTAATATTGGACTTTAATCTTTTGGATACAAGAATAAAATCAATTTGGCTATGTATCTATTCCTATACCATAGCGCAAATCTTTTGACCTTTTGGGGTTATTAACGTCTTCTTGCGGGATCTTGTCTCAACAGAGTGGATTGCACTTATGGGTTTATTTTGTTAAATTTCTGTAACCTATGATTTGTCTATTGATATTTATGTTGGATGTCGTGAAGAGTTTTTTTAATATGATAATAAACTTTAAACAAAAACTTAATTACTTGTGTTGGTCAGCTCAGCTCAATATCCATACCCCATTTACCATAGTTTCACGTTTGTGCGTCTGTTTGTCGTCACTTATCTGTGTGTGTGTATGAGAGTGGTTAATAATATATATGTTAATATATACGGGAAGGGGAATTGTCTGATAACTAATTACAGTCGTAAAGATAGGCTGGACTAGAGTATCTTCTCAATCCAGGGACAGATTCTACCTTTAAACTATTCACTCGTGAAAAATCTATTTCTTTACCTTACCTCTCACTGAGTTACCACTTCTTCAGTTCTATTCAGACGGGACCAGAATCTATCTTAAATACCTATCCAAATCTACCACAATCAGTATCAGCAGTACAACTAAGAAGCTGCCCCCTGTAGTTCCGGGGGGGGGGCCTCTGATTTGACAACGAGACAATAAGCATGCTGCTTCCTCAAGCAAGTCGTATAAGGCAACTAATTTGAGGTTATACATGGGGCTGGCAACTTCATTAAGTATAACAGAATTGCTACAGAAACCACCACTTCAAGAGTATGCGAATGCTCAATGTAGGCTTCCTGGAAGGGGACCAGCTGCAGGAGTGGCTATATGCTCCGTAAGGAGTGTAGAGGAAAGTGATGATGATGATGAATCAGTAATCAACATTATATACTTGAACAAACTGAGCTGGCTTCGTCACGTTGAAAGTATGCAGGTGTAGAGTTATAGAAGGAAGAACTGTAATGAAGCTATTCAAGGCTCAACATCTACGTGTAGTCTGGACAAACAAAAAACTTTGAATGTCCAAAACAGAATGGAGTTACTTTTAAAACACAATACAACAGACTAGTGTTTCTGTGATTAAATAATCATGTGACAAGAAATTTCAACAGATTAATATTTCTGTGATTGAAACATATAAGTATTAAATTTAGAAGTTTCAAAAATTTCAACCATGGACTATTTTTACATGATTTGCAAGCTGCACCTCTGGCCAATGTTTACCAGCTTTCTGATCCCGATGACGCCATAGCTCATTGGACACGTATATTTCATTGTGTGTTTGATAACCATGCACCAGCTAAAGAAGCCATGAGGCGGCGAGATCGAGCTCACAGAAATAAGGACTTTTAACACATACAGAGCACAAAGAAACAAGGTACAATATTTAATACGTAGATAAAAGAAAACATACTTTAAAAACGTAATTCAGAACAAAACAAACAGTAAAGATATGTGGAAAGCAATAACACTCTAGCAAACAAACGAAATTCGCCAGACTCATTAATTCCCAATACCTCATTTACGTGTACGGACTTTAGCAATTACTTTCAGGAAGAAATAACCAGTCTTAAATCTACGATATCCGATTCCCCTTGTTACCTAGGTCAACTGTCAGCATTCTGTGAGAACAAATGCACGAACACAGTCCCATTTGACATTCCGTATATGACAGTTAATGAAGTGTATAACTATCTTCTAGGCCTTAAAGAGAATAACTCATCAGGACTTGATGGAATCAGTAATCGAATACTGCGCTATGCTGCGCCTGTTATTACCGATTCACTACCATACATATACAATCTATGTATCGCAAAGGGTTACTTCCCATTGCACTTTAAAGTCGCTAAGGTATATCCTCTTTTTAAACCTGGTTCCTCTGATACTCGTAACCTTGGTAACTATAGGCAAATCTCTCTAATATCATCGCTACCAAACCACTGGAAAAACACATTCATAAAATAACACTACAACACCTAGTTAACGACGACTTGCTAATTGATAGTCAATCGGGGTTTAGGACTGAACATTCATGTCACACTAAGATGATAGACAACTGGCACCTAAATATTAACAATGATAACATGTGTGGGGCAGTCTTTGTAGACTTTAAAAAAGCATTTGATATGATAGATCACGCTATTTTAATTAGAAAACTAGAAAGATCAAATGTAAACTTTCAACTGATGAGAATCATTCCTGTCAGACAGAAAACGTGTAGTTTCTTACAATAACTCCTATTCTAGCCCAGCAGTGATAAATACTAGCGTTCCTCGGGGTTCTATACTTGGTCCTCTACTTTTTACCATATACATTAATGACCTTCCTCTTCACATCAAGCACTCATCCTGTGATCTGTTTGCGGACGACTGTACTGTTTACAAGAGTGATAAAAGTTGCAAAACACTCGAACTATCGTTACAAAAAGATACAGATAATCTGATTAAGTGGAGCAACGGTAATCGCATGCTAATAAATATCATTAAAACAAAATGCATGTTAATTTCAACTAGACAAAAATTACAAAATTCAGAGAAAACAACACTTCAGATCTACATTGGTACCTCACTAATTGAAAACGTTAATGAACATACACCTCTAGGTATAATCGTTGACCAGCATCTAAATTGGAACTCACATGTACATGCACTGACCAAGCAAACGGCACAGAAAGTTTACCAGTTAGCTAAAATCAAACATTTCGTAGATGAAGATGCACGAAAATTGTTCTATATATCTCACATACAAGCAAACCTTGACTATTGCTCAACAATCTGGGATGTTTGCTCAATGTCCAACACAAAGAGGCTCCGTTCACTACAAAAGCGTGCAGTGCGTCTAGTCTCTAACACCTGCCTAACTCAGTGTGTAGATTTCTATAGAAATCTCCGAATACTGCCCTTAAGAAAGCGCCTTCTGTTTAACAAAGCTAAGTCTGTTCACAAAATCCTGTCACACAATGCTCCAGCATATCTGTGGCCAATGTTCAATTACAATGAAAGACGCAGTCTACGCTTTGACAGATTGCAAGTGCCCAAGCCTAGGCTTGACTTATTCAAGAAAAGCTTAGCGTACTCTGCTGCTCATCTTTGGCATTGTCTTCCACATAACTTAAGAAACAACCTCAGTCCCTATTCATACAATCATAGACTTTTTGAATACTTTCTGAATTCTGATTACATGCCCCCCTAATCGGATTATCTTTTCTTATAACATCAACTGTAGGTTCTAGTGACGATGTTTGTACTTTTCAACATATGTTATATCATGCTTATAAGTAATTAATGTTAATATGAGTGTGCTATATTATTATTTTACTTTACAACGTTGAATTTCTTGAAATTGATATGTAAAATGCATATGAGAATAAATGAATTCAGTATGAAAGGTGAGCGAAAGGAAGGGCAGAATGTTAGACGGGCCTGTGTGCCCAATTCTCAACCCTTTGAAAATAAAGTTCGTTCGTTCGTTCCCCGTGTTCTTTAGATCCTTCAACAGATCAATACTTATGTGACTGAATCTCCATGTTCTAAAGACCTTTCAACAGATCAATACTTATGTGACTGAATCTCCGTGTTATAAAGAAATTTCAACAGAACAATATTTCTGTGATTGGATCTCCGTGTTCTTTAGATCCTTCAACAGATCAATACTTATGTGACCGAATCTGCATGTTCTAAAGACCTTTTAACAGATCAATACTTATGTGACTGAATCTCTATGTTCTAAAGAAATTTCGACAGATCAATACTTGTGTAACTGAATCTCGATATTCTAAAGAAATTTCAACAGATCAATACTTCTGTGACTGAATCTCGGTATTCTAACGAAATTTAAACAGAACAATATTTCTGTGATTGAATCTCAGTGTTCTTTAGATCATTCAACAGATCAATACTTATCATCAATACTTATGTTCTAAAGAAATTTCAACAGATCAATACTTGTGTGACTGAATCTCAGTATTCTAAAGATATTTCAACAGATCAATACTTATGTGATTGAATATCCGTGCTCTATAGATCTTTTAATATATCAATACGTCTGTGATTGGATCTCCGTGTTTTATAGAAATTTTAACATATCAATACGACTGTGATTGAATCTCCGTGTTCTATAGATCTTTTAACATTTCAAAATGTCAGTGATTGAATCTCCATGTTCTAAAGATCTTTTAACTTATCAATACGTCTGTGATTGAATTTCCATGTTCTATAGATCTTTTAACACATCAATACATCTGTGATTGAATCTCCGTGTTCCATAGATCTTTTAACAGGTCAATGAACTTCTGTGATTGAATCTCCGCCTTACAAAAACTTGTTAACAGGCCAAACCTTGTGTGATTAAATCTCCGTGTTCTAACGGAGTTTCGGCAGCCAAGTGCATTTGTGATTCGACATTCGTTTTCCAAGGCCTTTCAACAGACCAGCCCATCTGTGACTGGATCTCTCAATTATAAAAACCTCCTTACAGATCAATACTTCGATGGCTAGACCTCACAGTTTTTAAATAAATAAAAAATCTTGACAGATCAACACTTCCATGATTGGACGTATCAATCACAAGGACCATCTCACAGACCACTCGTATATGAATGTATCTCTCAAGAACTATCACGTTCAGTCCGAAAGCCCTGCACTAAAAAATATTGGTAATGTACAAAAACGAGTGGATGAATCAGCTAACCGAAAAGAGGACAGTATATTATGTTCGTCGCAAGCAGAGTTCTTCATAAAGGACAACTTACAGAACCGTTTGGGATAAGAACGGGAGTGTGACAGGGATGCCTCTTGACTCCATTTCTTTTCTTACTAGCAAAAGACTGGGTTATGAAAACATCGACGACGCACAACAGAAATGAAAAGACCCGATGAGACGTCACTGCAATTGGGTCTGAAAATATACAGGGAAAAGACAAAAATAATGAGAATAAATGCAAGAAATGATAACAGGGTTGAACTTGAAGAAACACCACTACAAGATGTAGAATAGTAGACATATCTTGACAGCAATATAGACAAAGTTAGAGGAACAGACAGTGATATCACAATAAGAATACAAAAAGCAAGAGAAGCTTTCATTGCATTGGGAAACATATGGAGATCAAGAGAAATCGGGTCCAACACGAAAATAAGAATCTTCAACTCAAATGTCAAGTCAGTCCTATTGTATGGCTCTGAGACATGGAGAACAAGAAAAACAACAACGAAAAGCTACAGACTTTCATAAATGGGTGCTTGCGTAGTGTGGTGAAAAATTCTAATACCCATATATAAATTAGAACATAAATGTAAAGCCGAACGAAATACTACGATAGGAAGAAAAATGGAGAAAGACCAGTGCTTTCCCAGTATAGATAACGCCTTCGTTGTATAACGCCGTAATGGCTCACACAAGAATCCTACTTGTCCTAATTCGTTCGTTCATAAATAAAATGCTTAGACTAAAAACGATACGGCGATAACCGTAGTTCTAAAAATAGAATGTGTAGTAAAATCTTCTAGACGACCTTGATTTTAAAAACTAACATTGGTGCAAAATCGCGCACAAGGTTAGCCTTGGAAAGACAGACGGGCTTAGAAGAAGAGAGAGAGAGAGATAGACGGACTGTGGAACACGGTCACACAAGCAGCTCGCAGTGTGTTTAAAAATTAAACCAAGTCGCATGCAGTGCATGGCCAGATTTTTCAAATAAACAGTGATGAAAAAAACTAACGATACGATGTTAGGTTTAGAAAACAGGTTTAATTCTTATTAGGAAACCTGATATTTTACGCAGGGCTCCTGACTTTATACTGATAGTACATTCGTAAAGGATTGAACAGGTGGTAGTTGAAATTAAACACTTAACATCGAATAAAGATCGTATTCTTAACTACCCCACTTAGCCCCTTGAAAATCTTATATTCGTGTACAGGAAGGCTAGGGGACTAGGAATATGTAATAAATTATCTAAAAAGTCCATTAGATAATTAGATATTGGTAATAAAACATATAGAGAACAGAGATACTGTCAGGTTTGGTCATATCTGCTTGGGATGGAATTCCCTGAATTTTTGTTAAAACATAGTAGTGACAGGAAGTCTAAGATAGTACGAGGGAGGCCATTGGCTGAACTTTGAAGTTAAAAGAAATTTAATTGGGTGACCTATGAATAACGAATAAATGCCTAGAAACGGAGTAAAAGTGAATGAAAATATTTGAATGACTCTGTACTTTTTTGAAAATATTCAAAACGATTGGCCAGTGTACTGGATATTAGCAGAAAAAATCTTAGAGGGGACGCCATATCGTTACACATTGTAAGAGATGAGAGCAGGCAGTGTTATTCAAAATTAAATATATATAACAGCCTGGACATACCGCAGATCAAACTGTGTCAGTCATCTTTAGTGTGTATTTCCTTACGAATTGTGGTAAGCTAGACATTTTTAATCTGTATTTTATATGAAAATTGAATGTGAAATGATAAATTATGTCTGTGTGTGTGTGGTTCAGTAGCAAACATGAGGCAAAGCCTAGCTATTGCTCCACCATGTAAAAGATTGTCAGAGAGGAGTATTCATTCATAACCCCTCCACTCCCAAAGGAGCATAGGCCTTCAACAAACACATGCCAAGTCCTCCTGTCCCGTGCCATCATCTCAAGTTCTTTCCATGTTCTCCTCATCATTTTCACCTCTGTTTCCAACTCTCTTCTCCATGTACTTCTTGGTCTTCCTCTGCCTCTCTTGCCCTGGGGGTTCCAGAACAAGGACTGCCTTGTAATGCTATCAACAGGTTTCCTCAGTGTGTGTCCTATCCATCGCCATCGTCTTCTTCTCATCTCTTGTTCCACTGGCACTTGTCTAGTTCTTGTCATCAGTTCCACGTTGGTAACCTTGTCATACCATTTTAATCCCTCTATTCTACGCAAGCACCCATTTATGAAAGTCTGTAGCTTTTTGGTTGTTGTCTTTGTTGTTCTCCATGTCTCCGAGCCATACAATAGGACTGACTTCACATTTGAGTTGAAGATTCTTATTTTCGTGTTGGATCCGATTTCTCTTGATCTCCATATATTTCCCAATGCAATGAAAGCTCCTCTTGCCTTTTGTATTCTTATTTTGATATCGCTGTCTGTCCCTCCAACTTTGTTTATATTACTGCCAAGATATGTGTATGATTCTACATCTTGAATTGGTGTTTCTTCAAGTTCAACCCTGTTATCATTACCTGCATTTATTCTCATTATTTTTGTCTTTTCCCTGTGTATTTTCAGACCCAATTGCTGTGACCTCTCATCGAGTGTTTTCAATTTGTCCTGCATCTGATTACGGTTATGGGATAAACTTTCGTCTTCATGTCCTGAGGACAGCACCAATTCACCTGTGATGAGTTTCTTCCTGTCTACCCCCTTCCACTTTGTTTCACACATTCCCAGAACCTCGATTTTGTATTCCCTCATTTCTGCTGCTACTTGCGCCACTTTCCCTTGTTCGTTTAATGTCCGAACATTCCAGGTGCCAAATCTGGAAGTTCTCCTAGAAGAAAGAAGGTTAGTCAGCAACACAGACTCCTTTCGGCTTTCTCTGTGTTGCATCATACGCCTCCCCGCGAGAGGACCTTCCCCTGTCTTGGATGGCTGTGTTTTATTTTCTTTATTTGACTTGTCCATATTTGTTGAAGTTTTTTGTGGTTTAAATTTTTTTACAGGATGGTGTAACCGGCCCCATGCCCAACCCTCCTTAGTCGCTTTTTACGACATGCTTGGTAGGGGACAGTGTTACTATTCTTTGCTCCCCTTTCGGGCCCCGGTAACACACGGAGAGGAGTATAACTACATATATATATTGGATTGCCATATAGTAACATAACACCTATCCTATTGTATGGAAGGGATTACAGCTGGAATTGCAGAGGCGTTGTAACCATTAGGGTGAGGAATACTGGTGTATATTGTCACATGAAAAGCTAGCAGTTGGCCTAAAGCGCTGAACTTTATGTTTGTACTGTCATGTACTTCAGTGTGGAATAATAATTGTATATTAGTTATGAAGAAGGAGGCACAACCTTCTCATTTCAGGGACCGTGGTATAGATGGTGATATTGCATCGTCCGGTCTGAGTACTGCATGATCCAGAAAGCTGGCAGCAGACTCCTTGCACAAGATAGCGGCCATTGTCTATCTTACTATCAAACTGAGAAGCAAGCGAGCAGAGGATACAGGTTTCCTGCAACTGCATTACGAGATAAGAGCTTGTCAGCACGAAAAGACTCAACCTTGAATAAAATAACCCTGAACTGAACTTTATTATATAAAAAGGGACAGAAATTTTAAAGAAACAGAATCTGTGAATCCTTCAATAAGATTTCCACCAGTAACAAACACATGAAGTCATGATGACAACCAACAGTCTAGCTATTAATGACAGTATTACCTCATAATATTACACAACAACACCATACTCATATTGCTATAACAGTCTATGACTGGATAAATATCCAGTGTATAAATACTTGTATATAAATATTGTGATTACATTTTTATTGTGATTCCTGATTCACAAATACAATAGAATCAGGAAAGATATTGAAAGATCATTAATACATTTTAAAAAACTTAACCCTTGACTTAATAAGATAGTCTTTTAGAGTGTTATGAGTTTGTGATTGTCAAACTGCTGTAAATTGGGGAAATTATTAAAGCAATTGTGTATATGTCAGTTGGTTGTTATATACTTACACTTCATCACTATCATAACCCTAGACACTTAACGAAGCTATTATTCATTTATTCAAGAATAAGTCTGATTGAGATCGAAATGTGGTAGCAAGTAAGGTCTTCTGTATACACACCAAATTTATTATCTTCAGAAACCTTCACAGCTGATTTCATTCAGTACACTAAGTCCCCTATAAATATATTTATTTCCCAACTTACCACACGTAGAATAGAAGGATTTAAATTGTATGAGAAGGTTACCGATGTGGAACTGATGACAAGAACTAGACAAGTGCCAGTGGAACAAGAGATGAGAAGAAGACGATGGTGGTGGATAGAACACACACCGAGGAAACCTGTTGATAGCATTACAAGGCATCCTTGTTCTGGAATCCCCAGGGCAATAGAGGTAGAGTGAGACCAAGAAGCACATAGAGAAGAGAGCTGAAAACAGAGGTGAAAATGATGATGAAAACGTGGAAAGAACTTGAGATGATGGCACGTGACAGGAGGACTTGGCATGTGTTTGTTGAAGGCCTATGCTCCTTAGAGGCGGAGGGTAGTGATGATGATGATGATGGCAGAGTACATTATATTATACCATAACACTATTGTGTATTTCTTTATCAAAATCCAAGTTTTGTTCGCAACAACAACAGAGAAAGTGCCAGTGGAATAAGAGATAAGAAGAAGACGCTGGTGATGGATATGACGCACATCGCATTGAGGAATCCTGTTGATAGCATTATAAAGTAGTAAATTGTTCTGCAATATCCCAGGGTGACACCAAAGTACACATGGGGAAGATAACTGGAGACAGACATGAGGGGAATGAAGAAGACTTGGAAAGACCTTGTCATGATGGTACGGCACTTGTAGGCTTGGTATAAACATTGTCATGATGGTACGGCACTGGTACACGTTGATAAACATTGTCATGATAGTACGGCACTGGTAGACGTGGTATAAACATTGTCATGATGGTACGGCACTGGTAGACGTGGTATAAACATTGTCATGATGGTACGGCACTGGTACACGTTGATAAACATTGTCATGATAGTACGGCACTGGTAGACGTGGTATAAACATTGTCATGATGGTACGGCACTTGTAGGTGTGGTATAAACATTGTCATGATGGTACGGCACTGGTAGACGTGGTATAAATATTGTCATGATGCTACGGCACTGGTAGACGTGGTATAAACATTGTCATGATGGTACGGCACTGTTAGACGTGGTATAAACATTGTCATGATGGTGCGGCACTGGTAGACGTGGTATAAACATTGTCATGATGGTACGACACTGGTAGACGTGGTATAAACATTGTCATGATGGTATGGCACTGGTAGACGTGGTATAAACATTTGCTCCTTGAGGACTGAAGGATGATGAAGATGATGATGATTAACAGAGTGCTCTTCTCATGGCGAAAACGAAGTGTCATACGGAGATTGGCATTCTGGTTACATGAAGCATATCGCTAATATTAGATATTACTGATCTTTCCTTCTTGATCTCTTAGTGTGTTGTACATAATGCAAGTACAGACAATCTTTAACCTCTCTTAGGAGATCTCTATATCTACGTTTCTGTTCAAATTGTATACGACGTCACGGTCTAAACATGGCCGCCAAAGAAGTTAGTCATTAAATTACTTAGTTACTAGCTTCAACATTTTTCCGCTTTAGTCAATAGGCTCAAGGACACAGAAGAGTTGGAGCAGTAAACGATCTAAAACAGGGCTCAAGGACACAGAAGAGTTGGAGCAGTGAACGATCGAAAACAGGGCTCAATGACACAGAAAAGTTACAACAGTGAACGATCTAAAACAGGGCTCAATTACACAGAAAAGTTACAGCAGTGAACGATTAAAACAGGGCTCAAGGACACAGAAAAGTTACAGCAGTGAACGATCTAAAACAGGGCTCAAGGTCACAGAAGAGTTGGAGCAGTAAACGATCTAAAACAGGGCTCAAGGACACAGAAGAGTTGGAGCAGTAAACGATCTAAAACAGGGCTCAAGGGAACAGAAGAGTTGGAGCAGTAAACGATCTAAAACAGGGCTCAAGGACATACAAAAGTTATAGCAGTGAACGATCTAAAACAGGGCTCAAGGACACAGAAGAGTTGGAGCAGTAAACGATCTAAAACAGGGCTCAAGGACACAGAATAGTTGGAGCAGTGAACGATCTAAAACTGTGCTCAAGGACACAGAAGAGTTGGAGCAGTAAACGATCTAAAACTGTGCTCAAGGACAATAAGAGTTACAGCAGTGACGATTTAAAACAGGGTTCAAGGACACAGACGAGTTACAGCAGTGACGATCTAAAACACGGCTCAAGGACACAGAAAAGTTACAGCAGTGAACGATCTAAAATGAGTTCAAGGACACAGAAGAGTTACAGCAGTGAACGATCTAAAAAAAAGGGTTCAAGGACACAGAAGAGTTACAGCAGTGACGATTTAAAACAGGGTTCAAGGACAATAAGAGTTACAGCTATGAACGATCTAAAACAGGGTTCAAGGACACAGAAGAGTTACAGCAGTGACGATCTAAAACACGGCTCAAGGACACAGAAAAATTACAGCAGTGAACGATCTAAAACAGGGCTCAAGGACAATAAGAGTTACAGCAGTGAACGATCAAAAACAGGGTTCAAGGCCACAGAAGAGTTACAGCAGTGACAATCTAAAACACGGCTCAAGGACACAGAAAAGTTACAGCAGTGAACGATCTAAAACAGGGCTCAAGGACAATAAGAGTTACAGCAGTGAACGATCTAAAACATGACTCAAGGACACAGAAGAGTTCCAGCAGTGAACGATCTAAAACACGGCTCAAGGACACAGAAGAGTTACAGCAGTGACGATTTAAAACAGGGCTCAAGGACACAGAAGAGTTACAGCAGTGACGATTTAAAACAGGGTTCAAGGACAATAAGAGTTACAGCAGTGACGATCTAAAACTCGGCTCAAGGACACAGAAAAGTTACAGCAGTGAACGATCTAAAACAGGGCTCAAGGACACAGAAGAGTTACAGCAGTGAACGATCTAAAACAGGGCTCAAGGACACAGAAGAGTTACAGCAGTGACGATTTAAAACAGGGTTCAAGGACAATAAGAGTTACAGCAGTGACGATCTAAAACTCGGCTCAAGGACACAGAAAAGTTACAGCAGTGAACGATCTAAAACAGGGCTCAAGGACAATAAGAGTTACAACAGTGAACGATTTAAAACACGGCTCAAGGACACAGAAGAGTTACAGCAGTGACGATTTAAAACTGGGTTCAAGGACAATAAGAGTTACAGCAGTGAACGATCTAAAACAGGGTTCGGTATGATCCAGATCTAGGGGTAGATCACCGGGGGAGGGGAAAAAGGTTTATTCAGTAGATCTCTAAGTGAATGAGGGGAAAATATAAATGTTAAAGCAAGAGAAATTTCGGACTACCCCTCTCCAGCCGGGGCATGAAAAAGCAGGGTATCCCTGGGTCACCAGGGTTAAATATACTTTTTCCGCGTTCCCAGTGAAAACATACAAGCTATCTTACAGAAATTCACTTCAATTGTGAACTCCATGAGATTGAAACGCGATCATTTTTTTAAGTAAAGTTAACTTTCTGTAAAATATCATCAGTTGAATTTTCTACCGCTCAGCTAATAGAACTGCCGGAACAAAATCGCCCAGTGTCGTAGATTTTAGATAGGAGAATTAAGACTTGGGTTGGTCCCTTCTGAATAGATTAGAATAGGTGATAGACACAGTGAGAGTTAGTAAAAGAAATAGATTCCACGAGTGAGATGATAGAATGTGATATAGAGGCAGCGTCAGACAGTCTAAACACAGATAAATATATATATATTTTACCTATATTTCTATCTACTCACGGGCACGCACATACACGTGACGACAGTTAAACATACAGACGTGGGAAATCTATAACAATACTTATATAAATATTCTAGAACGAACTGACCAACACGCTGATTAATTCCAAGGGAAATTTTAATTATCTTTTAAAATTTCTTCACAACACCTAGAATTTACATCAAAACATATACAAATAGTCATAAAATCTCAAGAGAATGCTACAAGGATGATAGCCCCGTTATGATATTAACTCTAGGTTTAGCCCACAGCCCCGTTATGAGACAGATGATGGCCCAAAGAGTCATAAATACATATGATTAGGGTCTAATACTGTCCTTCAAAAGGAACAATTTAATCAAGCAGCCAATCTTCCGTAAGGAGATTATAAAGTGGATGAATCAATAGTTATCAAAAAAAAACTCACTCAGTCCACTTTCACTCGGTTCTTTCATAAGGGTACCCTGGCACACGTGCTTACCTAAAAAAAACTTGATGTTGTTCACCGTCTGGCGCAACCTTAGGACACTTCTCTACAGTGAATCTGTATTCTTTGGATAAAGCGAATCCCAGCTCTACAATTACAGGTTTCTTCCACTGTTTTCGGGGAGCATTCACTTCACCAGTTATGTTTTTTAGATTACTGTTCATGTCACTTAGATCAGTTAGGGTAAGCAAGTTTGAACGGGCACACAGAGTCAAAACACGAGGGTTTCCTTCATTTGGGAAAAGCTGACCAGTGGACAACTTCTTTTAACAGATAGTCTTGGTTCACTATACACTCTTTCAATACTTGTCGGAAATATTAATGTTATTTCTTGTAATTATTCTCGCCGCCCGGCAGCACGTATATTTGAGTTTATTATGAAGAAATAAAGTCTGGCTCAAAGGCCCAGTATAAACATTTTGTCTTTAGAAAACCGTTAGTGGGATTGGTATTACTGTCTATCTCTGATGGCACATGCACTGTCAGATCAGTGTTACTTGAAACAACCCACGTGGTTAAAGATAGGAAATGTCTATTCTTCTCACAAGTATGTCTCTTTAATACTAAACGCCGGCAAGTTCTGGGTCACCCCAGTATTCACTGCATAAAATGGAAAAAGCACATATAAAATAATTATACACACTACGTATAAGGATATAACTTATATTTTAAACTGCAAGCGTAGAGCTTATCATTTAACACTTCCCGTGAAATAAGTTATATTATAAAATCAATCATCATGAATTTGAAATACATATAAATATATTTCGTCAACACCCATGAGACATCTAGCAGTTATAAGTTAGTTTAGAAAATGTATCTCGCCTGAGTATTAGCAGTTAAATGGAATTATTTTTATTTGCCGAATGGGTTTAGCTAGAAATTTATAATTTATCTTGCTTTCCACTGTAACTCGTCGACTAAAGAATATAACAAACTATTAAAATAATCACTCTGCACACAGAACTAGTTTAAAATGAAATAGGCGATTAAATACTTTATCACTTCACAAAATACTAGAGATCTATATATATAATATTTACCTCACGCAGAACTACAGACTAAACCATGAACTAGAATACTGTAATCTAATGGTAATCTAGAACTCGGCAAAATGTTGCCAAGCAACTCAGACGTCGCCAGAACACAGATATTTGATCTAGCACAGTGATCTGTCTACTGCGAATTTAAGAGTCAGAATGAAATTAAAGTTTAACATTCTGGTTATATCTATCAAACAGTCAAAGAGGTGAACGTTTATTTCGTAGAACGAAGTGCTCTCCCCTTTCCGGCTTTAACGATACGTTTAACACCTAAACGCATGTTGTAACTGCCACCTACTGACCGAGATGTATGCGGGTCAGTTGCAAATCTCAGACACCCCGTCTGCAGTGCGGAGCGCAATTTCACACTTCGCCGGACTATCCCGACGAAAACTCACGCAGTTGCTGCAAAAGGTAGACAATCCGTCTGCCTGCCATGTCCGACGGAGCGAATCCTCACACCCCAGGCCCAGAAATCTGGTCGGGCAGCGCTCTGACCGGGGAAACTGCAGACGTTCTGTCTGGCGAGAACCGTATATTCACAGCTATGGTTCGACCGGCAGAGACTGACATCTACGTAATACCATCACTAGTGCGATTCTCAGTTTTGAGAACAGAAACAGGTATACGTTAAGAATGGGGAAGAAAATATTTTTCGCAAACGAATGGATGCGAAAAATACAGGAAAGAAAGTAAAAAGGATAACAAAAATAAAGGATACGGGTGAAAGAAGAAAGAAGAGGATGTAGGCAATTTATGATCAATAACCTCTGTGACACCCAGTACAGATAAAAGTTACACATGAGCTGCACTTATTCCAAATTGCACATACTCGGAAACCTGTAAACAGGCATAATTTTATCAAGGTAGGTCTTTAGAGAGCACAGTATTTCTAAATCTGTGTTTCTCAGCATCGCATGTATAATTCTTGTTTTTCTCACCTGTCTGTAGCTGTGGCTGACGAAGAGTGAAACCCGAAACGTCCCGTATTTCATGTGTACCGTTACTTTGTAAAACTGATTCAATACCACTTTATTTTTTACTTACTTACTTAGGCGTTCCCCTTCTACCGTGAGGTGTAGAGGTTTGGAAGAGAGAGCGCCAGACTATTCTATCGGCTGTCTTTATTTTTTAATTTATATATTTACAGTATTTCTAAAGAAGATCCCAGCAACTCCAGGGTTGCCTGACGCTGCATTAAAACATCCAGAGTCTCATGGGAATGACGTTTGAATCTTCATTTTTCTACTTCACATGCCATGAAGGTTGCCGTAGACGATCATGTCGCCTTCACAGCTTCCTTTCCCAAACGACGTGTATCAAAACTGTTGTATAACTTTAACCCTGGGGACCTAGGGATACCCTTCTTTTTCATGCCCCGGCTGGAGAGGGGTAGTCCGAAATTTCTCTAGCTTTAACATTTATATTTTCCCCTCATTCAACTAGAGATCTACTGAATAAACCTTTTTCCCCTCCCCCGGTGATCTACCCCTAGATCTGGATCATACCGAACCCTGTTTTAGATCGTTCACTGCTGTAACTCTGCTGTGTCCTTGATGCCAAACTGTTCAGCACGTTCTGTATTTCTCTGAAGACATCTGCCCAAAATAGAATCGGTATTAGAAAAACTGTTGCAGCGCTGTGGTCAAGGAAGAGGAACCAGCATGAAGAGTACCAATCATCATCATCATCATCATCATCATCACCATCATCATCAGTTTCTTCTACGCTCTTTATGGAGCTTGAAATCACCACTGCAGCTGGTCCCCTTGCAAGAAGATGTCATCAAGCAATCCCATGATCTTGCAGCGCTAGTTTCTATGGTAACATTTTTTGGCTACTCTAGGGGAAAATGACATCCGAAGCTTCTTCTCTGAGTACGTCACATTAAGAGCATTCTTCTTCTTGTCTTCTTCTTCGTACACTCTCAGACGTTCACTCTCAGACGTTCACTCTCAGACGTTCACTTGAATGTTTTCAAAGAATCAGCTTGAGGCTATTTGAGAGCATTCAAGTTTTTCAAGTGAGTCATAGCTATGGTACAATACACGATAAACTTGCCAGCCCCCTGCACAATGTCATATTCTTCTTGTTCTTGGATCCTTAGCTCCTTGACTGACAAAGCAGTCAGTGGCCATCACGCCTAGTGGCATCTTGTAGGGCAGCAACAAAATGTCCCTATTTTGCTCGGTCCGTGGCCATCTTTCGTGCAGTGCCCCAATTCTAGTACATGCTTTGCAACTCAGCCTCCACAGTTTTCCGCCAAGTTGTTTTTGGTCGGCCTCTCTTTCGCTTTCCTTCAGGGGTCCATAGCATAGCTGTTCTTGTGATGGCATAAGGGTCTCTTCTGAGGACGTGGCCAATCCAACTCCAACGTCTGCCAGTTATGATGGTGTGCATTTCCTCTTGGTTGCTCCGAGTAAGCAGTTCTTGATTAGATGATATTCAGCCAAAAGATTTGGAGAATTTTCCTTAGGCAGATTGTGTGGAGTGATGACAATTTTGACATTACCTTCTTTGTTACACTCTAGCATTTCGCACCATAGAGAAGCACAGAAAGTATACAGCTTTCATATTATTTGCTGTTTGTTCTGTACTGAGAGGACTTCCAGCTGTTCTCGCTTTATTCATTATGCTGTTAATGTCTTTGCTTGTTAAGCCGTCTGGTGTTACTATGCATCCTAGCTATGTAAATGTGTCTGTCTGCTCTAGCTTCTGGTTCCTTAATGTTATGGGCTCAGGACTGCCCACATTCAGTGTCGTGACCTCTGTCTTTTTTAGATTGATGTTCAGACTCACCTGCTGACTATACTTATTCAGTCTATCTTCAGTTTTTTCTTGAATGTGTTGATGTGAGTGTGCGAGTAGTGCAGTCTTTTTCTTCTTCTTTGATCCTTAGCCGCCGACCGTCAAAGCAGTCAGTGGCCATCACGCCTAGTGGCGTCTTGTAGGGCAACAACAAATTGATTCCATTTTGCTCGGTTGGTGGCCATCCTTCGTACAGTGCCCCAACTCTGGTTCATTCTTTGCATCTCAGCCTCCACAGTCCTCCGCCAGGTTGTTTTTGGTCGGCCTCTCTTTCGTTTTCCTTCAGGGGTCCAAAGCATAGCTGTTCTTGTGATGGTATCGGGGTCTCTTGTGAGGACATGACCAACCCAGCTCCAGCGTCTGCCAGCTATGATGGTGTGCATGTCCTCTTGCTTGCTACGAGTAGTACAGTGTCATCTGCATATTCCAAATCTTCCATTGTAGAAAACGTTGTCCATCTTATTGCTCTTGGAGTGCTCTCTGTTGTCTGGCGTATCACCCAGTCTATGACTGTGAAAAATAAACTGGTTGATAAGGGGTATCCCTGTCTTACTCATGTCTTCACCTCAAAAGTTAGGTTTCTCTGCCACATACTACATGTAAAGTTAGCATTCAGGCTTTTTTCAATGATGGAAACAATGCAGCTGGGAATTCCATAAGCCCTCATTATTTTCCCTAGGCTGTACTTGTGTATCAATATGGAAACTAAACTACAGCTGATAAATAGTGTATTATTACCAACTCTTCGCTATCAGATCTCACGACAATGAAACCCAATAAATTATCACTTCGCGCCTACAACACTAGATCTGGCTTCAAAGCAAGGGGGAAGACCAAGGGGGAGGACCAAGGGGGAAGACCAAGGGGGAGGACCAAGGGGGAAGACCAAGATGCAGATGGATAGACAACATTACTGTCACGGGATTTACTCCCCTTGTTCTGCAGTGATGGTCCAACAATGGCCAAAACCTAGAGTATTTAATGAGGATCTTCAAAGTATCTACCTTCGCTCAAGATTTCTCCTGGCAGAGTTGCAGGTAGAAGGATGATGATGCTTCTATCTCGAGGGAGTGTTCACAAGATAATTCAGAAATCAAGAACAATGCTGAATTGGACTGAGCAATTGTTAACTTTGTATCTGCCCGCAGCCTTTTATGAAGAATTGTAATGTATTTTAGCTCGTTCAAGCCCCCAACTGATTTAACTCTGTAAAATATGACTTAAATAGCTCCGTTATAAGTATTTAAAATGACTGAGACATACGGTTCAGTTCACTCAAAATGACTAAATCAACTATAAATTTGAATATTAACAGATAACAAAATTAAGTAGTAATTATCGTTAACAATAGTAAAATAAATAAGGTGGGGTAAATTTAGATAAAGTCTTTAAAATGTATTCACAAGTGATGGTCTAATATGAAAAAATGTTTTCTGATTTGAAAATAGAGTGTTCACTTGGCAGCTTTGAATGTGTGCTTAGCTGCCAGTAAAATGTCGGTTGATTTTTGCTCCAGTCGATCCATGCACGTCCTTTGCAGGTTATGGACTGGTTCACCCGTCACTGGTCAATTCTGGTGGCTGCAACAAGTCCCTCGTAGTATCGTGGGGCAATAGCGAAGATGGTCCAGCGTCTGTTAAGACCCGTCTGCTTTAAGTGTCTAGCTTTGACCGCAGGCCACTTATACCACTCTTGTTCCACAGGTAACACCACCAATAGGTACCACCGACTAGTATCGTGAAATAAGAGAGAAACAAATACCCTCTTTAGTATTGGCTTTCCTGACACAAAATCAGGTGTCTCCCCTTTTTATTCCCCCATCCCATATGCCTCAGAACGTTACCATCTCCGAGCACTAATATTAATCCCAGTGAGCAGAAAACATCCATTGCATTTATCTTGAACATGTTTACTTTTACATATGCACTGGTTTAAAATGTTAATATAATAAGTATGTACATCATTTAAGTCATCATCCACTCCCTGATCCATAAGGAATTTGGGACTACCTCTGCTTTTAGTTCTGTATGAGAAACCCGCATAAAGCAGTCACCAGCTCTTGCAGTGGTGGTTCATGAAATCATCATTCCATATGCTGAGGTTGTCAGCCTCGTATGACTTGGACGTCCACTAGCAATTTTCACATGTTAATAATGCAAAATAGAGAATTATAAAATGTACAACTTACCCCAAAATCTCTTTTGGGAATACTGACTTCTGGCTCAGAGAAATAATTACGGCAACTTGTTCAAGGTGCCTCTTACACGTAGTCTGGGGAATTACTTATCAAATAGAATCCCACTATGGGATACACGTCCGCAAGATGCTCAAACACGTTGTCCGGTCCTATAAAATGGAATCCTCATTATATTCCTTACTCTGGCTTGTCTGGCTGTCTTCTTGACGAGTTGAATGTCACAGTGCGGTAAACTCACAAGGCGCTAAGTTAAAGGCAAAATTCGGCCAACGTCCAGATTGCTACTATATGACAAGGCTCCAATCAGAAATGTATTTTACATTTCAAAGGCCAAGCCAATAGAATGCAAGAGCATGTATATTTTCTCTTCTCTCAAAAAAAATTTATTAATCGGCCGCAGGAAAATGTGTTACAAATTAGTAAACAATACTTCTCTCTACCGATCCCAGGTGTCAATATGGGTTCAAAGGAAAGGGATTGATTACCCTAATCAGCAAAAGATGGTAGCTGAAGTCCCGACATAACAATAATTGAGGGAAGGGAGTGTAAACAATGACTCGAAAATAACAAATACTGTCAGAGGTGGGGAAAAACTAAAGAGAAGAGTACATAATTCATTATATGATAGCACAGGTAAATGTGACGTTCGAGGTTATTCTGTCACAATCACATACATCTTACAACAACACGGGCTCACAGCAGCCAAGGCGACACTGTTGACTCAAGAACGCAAACTGCAGATCCACACTGCGCATGACTGCAATAGTGGAAGCAAAAAGTTAAAAATAAGTCAGTCTCTTCAGACGCGCATACAACTGGCTAGAGTTAATTTTTTTTTTTTTTTTTTTTGCTTACGCCCGCTATTACTCGATGCGAAATCTCAGGTTAGTATATCTAACCTGAGACTGATATTTACGTGAGTATCCCTTTTTTTCTTGTACAGAGACAGGTGTCCCTCGTCATTCAGGCAGATACTCGCCGATTTCGGGGGTACCCATTAGAGCTGGGTCGGCTCAGGAGCCGCCAGTCCCTGGTCGACGACACTCCTTCAAATTTCGTTCAGATAACCAATATCTCAATCTTTTAATTTTGTCTGAATGAGTCAAAAATGCGATCGCCAGAAAACGTCAGAGCTTTATAACCGTGGTACACTCGCACACAACTATAAGCGTATTTATAATTACATATATCGTTTGCTAGACTGTCTGCATGATTAAAAAATAATTATATACTTCCTTGTGTGGCTAGACGGCAACAAAGAATAGATTACCCAATGGACAGACACAGAAGTAGCATTTCGTTTATCGCTGTTCAGTGGCTGGAACCTTCCAAAACGGAATTCTCAAAATAAAGAGCGCTTATCTGCTCATTTGTGAGGATGTTGTGAATGATCCATGAGACAAGAGCATTTGATCTCTGTGACTAAACCAATGATCTAAAAATGTAAGAGCAGACGACTGAAGTGGCATTCATTAATAAAGTCAAGTCTGGCGCTCAAGTGGATGTTTCCCTACTGTAATGTTTACTCGCTCAAAACATAATAAGGTTGTTCTGAAATAAACTGTTCTGTTTCACTTGAGCCGTTAAGAGAAGTAGAGAGACATGGTTTCCGTGTTCATTTAGAGAGACATGGTTTCCGTGTTCATGTAGAGAGACATGGTTTCCGTGTTCATGTAGAGAGACATGGTTTCCGTGTTCATGTAGAGGGACATGGTTTCCGTGATCATGTAGAGAGACATGGTTTCCGTGTTCATGTAGAGAGACATGGTTTCCGTGTTCATGTAGAGAGACATGGTTTCCGTGTTCATGTAGAGAGACATGGTTTCCGTGTTCATGTAGAGAGACATGGTTTCCGTGTTCATTTAGAGAGACATGGTTTACGTGGTTCATGTAGAGACATGGTTTCCGTGTTCATGTAGAGAGACATGGTTTCCGTGTTCATGTAGAGAGACATGGTTTCCGTGGTTCATGTAGAGAGACATGGTTTCCGTGGTTCATGTAGAGAGACATGGTTTCCGTGGTTCATGTAGAGACATGGTTTCCGTGGTTCATGTAGAGAGACATGGTTTCCGTGGTTCATGTAGAGAGTCATGGTTTCCGTGGTTCATGTAGAGAGACATGGTTTCCGTGGTTCATGTAGAGAGAGGATTCTTAACCCTTTTTTGCCCTCAGACTTCCCCTTCCTCTTCTTCTTTGATCCTTAGCGCCGACTGTCAAAGCAGTCAGTGGTCATCCCGCCTGGTGGCGTCTTGTAGGGCAGCAACAAACTGTTTCCTCTTTGCTCGTGCGGCGGCCTTCCTTCGTGCAGTGCACCAGCTCTGGCTCATTCTTTGCATCTGCGTCTCCACAGTTCTCCGCCAAGTTGTTTTTGGTCGATCTCAGACTTCCCCTTAGAGTGAACTTAATGTTCACGCCTGCCGTCCTTCCCCAAATTAATCGGTGATCTAATCGAGATTTCCATTATCATCGGTTTGCATTGCGCTCCACACTGAGCATAAAACTGATACTGTAGCTGGTCCGTTCCCAGGAAGCTTGCACCAAACATTCACACGATCTTGTAGCAGTGATTTCTGTAGCTATTAGTTTTACGTGACGAAGTTGCCAGCCGTTTTAGTAACCTTGTACGCACTGCCTGTTGCAACAGTAGTCGTGTTCCTTCCCTGTCTCTTCATAGTTCCCCGGCAACTACTTGGGTCAATTAAGATGTTACTACAGGGATTTTACTGCTAGCCAGTTCATCACACATACAAAGACAATATAATGGAAATGATGCAAACGCATTCTTGCCATTACGTGTGAAACCATAGAGTTACACACAGACATTTGACGGCTACCTCTAGGGAAAAGACAAAAATAATGAGAATAAATGCAGGTAATGATAACAGGGTTGAACATGAAGAAACACCAATACAAGATGTAGAATCATACACATATCTTGGCAGTAATATAGACAAAGTTGGAGGGACAGACAGTGATATCAAAATAAGAATACAAAAGGCAAGAGGAGCTTTCATTGCATTGGGAAATATATGGAGATCAAGAGAAATAGGATCCAACACGAAAATAAGAATCTTCAACTCAAATGTGAAGTCAGTCCTATTGTATGGCTCTGAGACATGGAGAACAACAAAGACAACAACCTAAAAGCTACAGACTTTCATAAATGGGTGCTTGCGTAGAATAGAGGGATTAAAATGGTATGACAAGGTTACCAACGTGGAACTGATGACAAGAACTAGACAAGTGCCAGTGGAACAAGAGATGAGAAGACGACGATGGCGATGGACAGGACACACACTGAGGAAACCTGTTGATAGCATTACAAGGCAGTCCTTGTTCTGGAACCCCCAGGGCAAGAGAGGCAGAGGTAGACCAAGAAGCACACGAAGAAGAGAGCTGGAAACAGAGGTGAAAATGATGAGAACATGGAAAGAACTTGAGATGATGGCACGTGACAGGAGGACTTGGCATGTGTTTGTTGAAGGCCTATGCTCCTTTGGGAGTGGAGGGTTATGAATGAATCTAGCTCATCGAAAGGTGGGTCCGCTTAGCGCTACACGCAGACACTTGACCCCCGTAGGTTATCGAAAGATGGTGTTGGACAGCATTTCGTTTCATATAAAGAAAACTATACCGTTTGATTCTAAGCTTTAGATTTTTTTTTTCAGTGATAGAGCGGTTGCGGTAATTTTTATGGAAGGCATCTCACACTTCCATTGAAGAGGAGCATCGTAAAAGTTAAGAACCTTTAGGAAGCGTCATGCATGAGACGGTAGTATCTTATTCTATCTGTCTCTCTATAGAGACCCCCCCCCCCCCCCCCCAGAACTACACGGGGACATGTGCCGTCTTCGGCACCAAAACAGAGGGGCACTTATATGTGCACTGAAGTCACTGACCTCAACTGGGGAACTGACCTATGTAGTAACTCAACTGGAGAACTGACCTATGTAGTAACTCAACTGAAATCACTGACCTATGTAGTAACTCAACTGGAGAATTGACCTATGTAGTAACTCAACTGAAATCACTGACCTATGTAGTAACTCAACTGGAGAACTGACCTATGTAGTAACTCAACTGAAATCACTGACCTATGTAGTAACTCAACTGGAGAACTGACCTATGTAGTAACTCAACTGAAATCACTGACCGATGTATGTCGTAAATTTATTTTGAGAGAAAAGAGTCGTAGAAATAGTGGTCCGGTTTAGAGTGGAAAATGATGATGGAAAGCTCAGTGATAGAAAATGTAGAGATTTAATAGTTACTTCACAGCGTGCTGGAGGAGAGTAAAGACAGACTTATTTACGACAAATCGTGTCTCTCAATCTTCTCTTTCACTCTCCTGGTCAAACAATTATTTGCCAGTTTTCCAGACTCGCATCTGCGCGCTCACCGATTCGGTGTTTTCAAACACACACACGACGTTGATACAAACTATATTAAACGAATAGGGGAAATGTTGGGCTTTGGGTATATCCAACACACAGAACTAAATGAGTTTAGGTGATTTTATTCACTTTAAACATCAATCACTAAAAATATCAGATATTACATAAATTATCATAAGTACACAAATGCAAATAACAAGTTTGGGAGGGGGTGAAGAAGATTGGTATCGACTAAGCCCTTCCCGCTCATTAGACAAAGACAAACCCAGTCCAGAGATAGATAATATCAGGAACACGGGTACGTTAACCTAACAGTAAAGTTAATTACACTGAAAGAGGTGTTACAAAATTAGGTATAGGTGATAGAAAAAAACCTGTTCTTCCCAGCTGTTCTTCCCTTTACTAAGCAAATGGAAAGGAGGTGGTTTTAAACAGAGTTAACAAATTATCAACTATCCCACTTAAAGGAACAATGTAGGGTATACAGAAAAGATATATGTTACCAGGTAAGCAAGTTAACAAAATGGTCACACAAAAGAATTAATTTCCTGTCATTCATACACGCGCTAGCAAAGGCCTTCACTCATCTTGCTCTCACTTACCGATTGTGAAAAAATCTTGCACTCCATAGAATAACACAACAGCAGTTACACCTCAACTAAATGTATGAGTGTTTGTTCAAGTTCTAGCCCCAGATTATCGGGTAGGCGGTCAGCACATAAAAGGATCCCGTAATCGCTGGAAAATGAATCTGTAGTTGTGTCTCTTTTCTTAATAACAGTTTCTATGGGAGGGCACGGTCTCTGATACCGGGGTGAGGATGTGTGGTCTATTTGACTATGCCGCGGATAATAAAATTCTTACGCGTGCTGGTACACTTTATCCGTGAGGTATGGTTTAAGTCCAGTGAGAAAACTAGTCACATCACTGTTCAGGAAATTATGAATTATCTCTCTGTGTCAGTAAACTAACAAAGCTCGGGCCAGTGTTCTTCTTCCCGTTACGACTTAAGTTGTTTGATGGTGCGTTAAATTTGTCTTTGGGTGTGCTTTCTTTGCTATAAGTTAGATAGCGGAATTCCAAACATAGAATCGCCTCAAAGATTAAAAATTTACACAGTCTCAACAAGTTCTGCGTCAGGGGAACTCTACACACTGTTTATGCTTTGCTTTGCTTAGATTGATTTCTTTATTGCTTTCTTAATGCTGGGATCGCACAGGTTACGATCACTCTGTATGAAAGAAAAAAAAGACATGTAATATACCGAAAACAAATAACCTTCTAAAGCGCGATGAATTTCCCGTTAAGCCTATAATACACTCGAGTATTTAATTATGTATTTAATAAACACTGCGCGAATTCTAGTGGTTAAAAACCCACATCTATAAAACTAGGTCTTAACTGAATTTATTAATTATAAATTCCTTCGCGACTTTAAAAGTTAATTTAAGCATCTATTATCTTTTGAAATAATATAATAGATAGATCATTATATTTAAAACTGGAACTCTTGAGATGGTTTAATTAAATAGATTTAAATTAACACAAAATCCCTTGAAATAGAATGACTAGACCACTGATCACTTTACACAATATATATTTTACCGCTTTGCACAGAATTAGAAATCACTGCAAATATATATAAAATCCAGGGGAAAATCTATAACAAGATTTCAATAAAGCTAGTGCTTCTGTAAAGATCTGGCCAGCGAGTGATAACGTGTCTAGTTCTTCATGGTCTATTTAGCTAAAATGAAATGTAAGTTGAGTGGGACATGATAAACTTGACAACTTATTTGATCTCACGAACTTTTGGGGATCTGACCGCCAAATCAAGAGAAAAAGCCGCCCCCTGGTCTTCGTATCCGCTCGCTGCTGCCCATTTCGCTTTCCCCCGTTCGCTCGGTTGCGATTGACACCGAGACGCGAAATTAGCGGCAAGCAACTGCGTCTCGTATCAGGGAAAACTACTGTCTTTGATAGCGCCGATAGTCTCCCCTAAGATCCCTCGGTCTGTCTCTTAGATCTCGTGCCGCCTACTAAATGAGTCCCGGTGGAATGAGTTCTGGCAAACGAAAAGTTACAACAAATGTTCAGGGGTTCTAATGTTATGAAAAGCTAAAGGTCCCTTTAAATCATCCATCATATCAGGGAAAATTCACTAGTCAAACTAGACGTACGTCACAATGTAGTAACTCAACTGGAGAACTGACCTATGTAGTAACTCAACTGGAGAACTGACCTATGTAGTAAGTCACCTGGAGAACTGACCTATGTAGTAACTCAACTAGAGAACTGACCTATGTAGTAACTCAACTACAGCACTGACCTATACAGTAAATCAACTGGAGCACTTGCGACCGAGCGTGTGATGATGGTGTATATAGTGGGTTTGCATCACTGCCCTAAACAGTAGGTAGTTGTGGATGATGATGTTAAGTACTTAAGACGAAACTTGTGACGACTACAACAGCTGGATAAAACAAATGGTTGATGATTAAATAGCTGGTAACACGCTTCACGCCGACAGCAGCGAACGTGACATGAAGTTTATTTACATCTATGAATTCAGCAACAGTTGAAAAGTGATGTTCTACCCAACCTTCCACTTGAGGCTGGTAACTTTTATAAAGCAAAAAAAAAAAAAAAAGAATTCATTTCAAGATGAGAATTCTAACGCGTCGTCCTTGCATTCTCATTCTCTTTTAAGCACTGTCACTGCTTCTATTTATCTACTGACTCTGATAGTCAAAGTGGGAATGGCTTGAGAACCACTGTTGTCATTTAACGTTTACTGTCTTGGTGTTTTATCTCAATACTCGACGTTTATAGTTCTGCTCTATTTGCTCTGTTGTACTTCTATCTTCACAATGTTCTAACTACGAGTCTTTGTGTGATCACTTGGTGTATCTTTATGATAAGACTGGCCTAAACCGCCAGGGGTGATAATTTCTACCAAAACTGTTTATCGGTCACACTTCTTATGGTTAGCTGCTGTCAAATGTCTTCTCATGATATAAAACAGTTTATCATACCTGGTCGTCTTGTGAATCTTGAAAACACTTGCAAATTTTCTTGAACCTTGTGAAAACTGTCTCTGGACTGCTATATCGGCTATGCTAACTATCATGCTGGCGTACCAAGCGATTAAGGAGCTAGACAACAGTAATTATTTATGTCATCACAGAAGCAACCAACTCATTGGCATGTTGTCTGGGTGGCACCCCCTATTATCACTTTCCGTATCTCAGTAACTTTAACACTTGGGAGAGAACCCATATTTTCTCAACTTACGCCTAACGCGTCTGGATCTGAACTGATTAAACCTAGCACTCCAATTTACCATTAGAGATATTTACAAGTTTCTAGCTCAGACTTTGTCACGGACAGTTCACCAAAATCCCGTGCAAAACTTACTTCGTTCACATTACCAGAAAAACCAAACTCTAAACTATCCCTCAAGGGACGTAATTATAATTTATCTCCATTTGCCTATAAATCAAATGTCATAGTTTTATCGTTCTCCAAGCCCGCTAAATGAGCTTATGCAAATTTATGAAACTAGAATCTCTGACCCGCGACCCACTAACTAAAAACTACGACTTTTTCTCAAGGGGCGCAATTACGAATTTATCACCCTTTGCCCACAAATCAACAAGTCATAATTTTGTCTCCCATTAATATGAATTCAAAGCCCGTTAATATCAGCCAATGCAAATTTTCACAACCATAATTTCTAACACACGATTTCCTATCAAACACTTACCTATACAGTAACTCAACTGGAGCACTGACATATGCAGTAGCTCAACACGAGCTGACGTGGAAACCCCATGGACAGAGGAAATGAGAATGCAACGCACAGAAAAGGGGGAATATATGACAGAAAATAACAATGGTGGATACACTTAGAAATGTACAGAGTAACAATAGGACAAGACGAAAGCAAGCCTGTGAGACTCAAGGGAATCAATGGTGTAATTTAACATATAATGTTAACATACCCTCAAATTATTCCCCAATTTCAGCAGGTATCACAAAGAAAAGGAATATGTATGAGATAGACAGGCCCTGTGTAGTTCATGGTGGTCTTTAGTCAGACAAATAAAGAACAGGATAACTGCTTGATCAGGCATGTCGTAATAAACGACTAACACGTGGGGTTGTACTTGTGGAAGGCAATGTCATCATGTAAATCAAACCTCGGCTACAAGAGCGGAAAAGGGGGGGATCCTTTGGTACATACTTCCTGCTAGGGAGTCCAGCTGTAATCGTCGCTTCAGATATGATAGGAAACTCTATACAGAGCGATACAACAAGAGGCAATCTGATCATTGGAAGGGGTCCACCGTCGATCAAGCGTTTCGGCCCCTAATCTCCTTTACACTCTAAGGGGGTGGGCACACTTGGGTCATGACTCCCAAGTGTCAGCCTCCTGTTGTCTTGTACAGAAAATTTAAACCACTCCATTTTCAATATCTGTGGGTCTTCTTCTTTGGTCCTTGGTCGCTGACTGACAAGGCAACCAGTGACCATCACGCTTAGTGACGTCGTGTAGGGCAGCAACAAATTTGTCTCCAGTTTGCTCGGTCGGCAGCCCTCCTTGGTGTAGTGCCCCAGCTCAGGTTCATGCTCAGCATCTCCGCCTCCACAGTTCTCCGCCAGGTGGCTTTTTGGCCGTCCTTGCTTTCGCTTTCCTTCTGGAGTCCATAGCATGGCAGTTCTGGTGATGGTGTCAGGGTCTCTTCTGAGGATGTGACCAAACCTATCCTATTTGATGGTGCGCATGTCTTCTTGGTGGCTCGGAGTTAACAGTTCTTGGTTGGCAATGGTGGTCGACCAGAAGATTCGAAGCATTGTCATTAGGCAGCTTGTATGGATAGAGGACAGTTTGAACATTTTCTTTTACTCGCCAGCATTCTGCACCGGACAGAAGTACAGAAATTATGCAACTCTCGTATAATTTTTTATTTATTTTGTCATTCTCTGTAAGGAGAGTAAAAGAAATGAATGCAGGAGTGAGACAGACAAAGAGAGATGGAGACAAAGAGAGATGGAAAGAGTGGGTGCTTGAAAAGAAACGGTGACGAAATAAATACATTGACAGAGAGGGATTAAGAGATAGCGACAAGGACATTTGGATTTTAGATGAAGGGACAAAAAAAAAGGATATGAGCAATAGACATGCGGAATTTTGATGTCCCCTAGAATTTACGATTAATCAATTCTCGCCCCAGCGGAATTAATGGATCTTCTACACGGCGCCGCTGTTTCTCACTTTTTTAGTACTGTGCTGCATTGACAGGGATAATAATACTAATGTTGAAGCTGATGCAGCAATGATGACTGAGACGTCGGTTGTTGTGACGATGATGGATGTGGCGATGAAGATGATAATGGCTGTACGTGCTCAGAAAACCTGTGGGGTTTTGTTAACACCAGAAGCAGTGAAAGTCATGATTCCCTTCAAATGAAAATAGACAGATGCGCGTGGATACCCCATTTTGTCGTTTCCGTTTAGAATATCAGTTTCTAGAGGGTTAGTATTCTACGAGCAAGTAACCCGCTAAAAAATGACGGAAGGGAGAGAAAGGGGGGTGGGGGGGGGGGGGGAAGAGACAGATTATGTTATACTCTTTCCGCTGTATGTTCTGATTGCGTCACTAATTCTTCTGTGGTCATTTCATTCCTCACCACTGTAGTTAAACTTATCATGACTTATGGAACATATTAAATGCCCCACGGGCATGGGGGGGTCGGAGTGGTTAGGAGGTATAGCATCCGCCTATAATTTTAAAGGTACCGGGTTCGGTTCCTAGTATAGGGAATATATTTGTTGGAATTTTTTTTTCCAGAACTAGTGAGTCCTAATGATGCCATACTTTCCCCCAGATCACATGGGTAGTGAGATCGGATGCCTTCCTGTCTCGGATAAGGGCGAAAAAAAAAAATAGAAGGTCGCGTGGTGCAAGTTGCGCACGTTGAAAATTCCTCGGCAGTTAGAAATCGTAAAGAGTAGGACATACGGCCGCTGCCCTGGCAAAATTTACAAAATTAGGAAAAACTACCCACCAGATGAATATTTATAGAATATGTGATTTCTATATACACACACTGGGATCCTCGCTGGTGCTACGAAGTTCGTACACTGTGCTGAGATCCTCCTTGTGTGATCTAAGGGAGGAGATCAGATCACTGATGGGGTTAACCGTGTGCGATGGAAACGGTCCTTAAAAAACCAAACGAAATTAAACCAAACCAAACCAAAACCGCAACAAAAATAATTGGAAGGCCTGCGTGCTCTTTTAATAGGTGTTCAATTTAGCTTTCTCTGTGCAATGAACGCCTTTTCCGTATTTTCCCCAAAAAGATGACGTGATTTATACATCGTTATTTCAGTAAAACAATTATTATATATGGGATTCATTTTTTTTGGTACATACCGGGATTTTTATTTTTTTATTAGTTTTAAATGGTTAAAAAATATCCTGTTCAACTCCTGAAGGGTTATAACCAGGGTGATGGAGTCGGCTAACACATTTTTCAACTCCTTAAACTTTAGCAGTCCAATTTAGTCTCTCCCTACACTGTCTCCCGACTCCAACATTTGCAACAGTTTTTTTTTTTTAGAAGTCATATGGCATAAAATTATGCACATATTTGGAATTATATGTATAAGTATGATATTTGGTAAATATCTGTAATCTTAAATCAGAGTGCTAGGTTTAATCAGTTCAGATCCAGACGCGTTAGACGTAAGTTGGGAAATTATGGGTTCTCTCCCAAGTGTTAAAGATACTGAGATATGGCAAGTGATATTAAGGGGTGCCACCAAGACAATATGCCAATGAGTTGGTTGCTTCTGTGCTGACAGAAAAAATTGTTGTCTATGTGTGAATAAAAGAATGCATGGCTTTCGTAGATTTTAAACTATTCACTCATTCATACAATTATACAAAATGCAAACTCGAAAAGTATTTAAAATATGATCCCCTTGTATGGATCAAACGTGGATCTGCCTTGGCCTAAGTCTCGTCAAATCCCTTGCATAGATCAAACTTGGATCTGCCTTGGCATAGATCAAACGTGGATCTGCCTTGGCATAGATCAAACGTGGATCTGCCTTGGCATAGATCAAACGTGGATCTGCTTTGGCATAGATCAAACGTGGATCTGCCTTGGCATAGATCAAACGTGGATCTGCCTTGGCCTAAGTCTCGTCGGAGTCGGGACAATTATTTATCGACTCTGACTTCACTAAATTACGACCGACTCCAACTCCTGGCTCCGAAGCCCTGGTTATAATTAGGAATATTTGACTTAGAACAGTATTTTTAATATGTGACAAACGAGATAAATGAAGATAAGCGGTAGCGATTCTTCCTTCATGCAGTGATAACGGCAAGGGTAGTAACGGTGATGATGATGATTAAGATGCAAGTGATGATGGTAACTGCGGTGATGACGATTATTTTAACTGTGGTAATGGTTGCAGTATTGATGATGAGGGCATTACAGTAATAATAATAATAATAATAATAACGTCGTCATCGTCGCAACCACCACCACCACCATTATCATCATCATCATCATCATCATCATCATCATCATCTTCATCATCAACGTCTTCGTCATCATCGTCGTCTTCATCGTCTTCGTCGTCATCGTCGTCGTCTTCGTCATCGTCGTCATTACCATCATCGTCACCAGCATCATCACCACCATCACCACCACCACCATCACCACCATCACCAACACCACCACCCCCCTCCTCCTGATCATCATCATCATCATCACCATCATCACCACCACCATCATCATTGTCACGGTGACAGATAATTTATTTTTCCATCACGTCCCAATTTTATTACTCTTTAATGTTCTGGTTTCCTCGACATTTTGTATTTTCTTTTCTTTCGGTTTCTACCTGCGTGGCCCATTCTTCCCCTTCTCATACCCCACCCTGCGGTTTGTTTACGTTCTGGCCTTCAGAACTAATTCCCCACTGGCCAGCAGCGGTCAGCTAACGATAAGGTTACTTCAGCGCACCTGGTGTAGGCTGACCAGAAGAATATCTCTTACGTTTAAAGTCTTTGACCACGAGCGAGAGGAATTTCCGTGTAGTCTTTGATCGCTAGCGGGAGAGAACTCGTGCGGTCGGTAAATAAGTTTGATCTTCGAAACAGGGGGAGATAAACCCGCTGCTAGTCTTTGTGGTTTTGCCCCTTAGACGAGCAGTTAGAGATCATAATATTATGTGTATTGTCTATCGGGGAAATTTTCTCGCGGTTGTTGTTTCAGATGTATACCTCTAGAATAACCTTTGTCTTACTCTTTATTACGTTACACGCCGATACATCTGTAGAAGACAAGCCATGCCAGGTGTCCTTGTAGCGTTATTTGTAAACTATAAGAGTAGAAGGGTTTAATCAGTCAGACACACTCGTAAAATATTTCCTGCCCGGGATGACCATAATGAGAATAAGGCAGACGATAACACAGAACTAAATGTTATTTGCCTATGTTCTCGGCATTTCTCGGGGTGAGTTGACATCTTTTATTTTTTTTTTTTTATTTTTTTTTTTTCCTTAACCAGCAGCACTTGGGCTCTCAGCCCTTCGGCCCAATGACATGTCATTGCGAGGCTGGGGAACCTGAGGACTTTCCTTCCAACCCGGTCAGGAGCTTCGCTCCTTCCCATCCACAGAGGGTTTATCACAGGAGCCGTTCAGGCTATTCAGTCAAATTTCCGGCCGTAAACATTTCTTCAAACGCCGACGCCCGGGTTTGAACCATGAACACCTGGTCGCCAGTACAACACCGAAGCCATTACACCAGCGCGGCTCCCACAAAATGTCAGAGGTGTGGGTTTTTCACTTAAAACTGAATAGTGAGATGCAGGCACTATAACACTGAATTATAGGAGATAGTCCCTTATTCCTTTCTGAAAGAAACTTCTAGTGGCTGGGTGGAATCAGTATATGCCTATTTGTGTAGCTAGACACTAGTCATAACTTTCACAGAAAGCAGTCACCAGCCATGGAAAACATTATATCTTATGATTCAGTCACAACTGTATTATTATAGCAAGAACATTATCTTTTTTATGTATCCACTGGTGGGATGTTAATATTTTCCCCAAAAAGGGCGCATACCAACTATTGTGTAATGTCAAATGCTGTATTTTATGTAAATTCATTTAATGTTGTAAGATGAATAGCATACCCACTCAGCGGTAACTACAGGGTTAGGTTTCCTGTACGTTGAGTTGGGAGAAGAAGAGGAGTAGATTTTGCTGTCAGAACATTTACTGACAGGTACATGTGTGTACAAAATCTAGATAGCCTATGCGGGCGCATGCTGATAATTGATAGAGTGGAAGAAACAGGAGGGAGACTTATATGAATAAAGACAGCCCTAAACTATCATAGCAAGGATTACAATAAATTTAAATCCCATCGTGGAGCATAACTGTTTTGTATAACGTTAGTGTACATTTATTGTTTGCTTGATGTAAAGGTCGTCTCTTTGGTCTCAGTTTTCAGGGATACCGAATTGCTAGAGCAAGAATCCAGTCAGGCGAAGAACGTCATATTCTCTTCGTTCTAGAGGGTTTCTGAATACAGCTAGCATCACGAGTTGTCAAACCCCAATACCTGAAATACAACCCTTGTCAACGCCAATCTCTATAACGGGAAAGTAAGCTCCCGCAGTGTGCAACGAGCCAACGCAAAATCTGAAATTCGCATTGCAGTAGTAGTTTCCTACTCGCCTATTGGATTACCAGTCAGAGCATTTGCGCTCCCAGAAATATCAAACAGCCCAGCGTCTATAGCAGAATTTAATATCACCAGACTTTGTGTGCTTAAACGGATCACTCAGTCAAATCACAGTTCAGCCAGCCCAGACCGGATTAATTACCAAGTATGCAAGCCGATTCTAGCGCCGGATAAGAGCGCTTGGGACCCTTTGTCCTCAAGTCACTTCGTCTTGTGTATTTCGGGGATATATTAAAACATCGCACATATGAGCGGTCAGCCGGATATAGACAGAGTTCCAGTCCCCCTCGCGCAATTAGGGGTCACCAATGATAGCACCGACAAGGAAAGTTATGTATGTTATTCCACCATCTTGAAGGATATCTGCACGTAAGACACTTTCTGGAGCTAGTGCATTTGGTCCCACGAAAGCGGACAGACTGACACTCAGTTTGTTTATTCGGTCAGCAGGAGATAGACAGTCTTCCAGTCCCCCTCGCGCAATTAGGGGTCACCAATGATAGCACCTACATTGAAAGTTTTGTAGGTTTATTCCATCACCTTGAAGGATATCTACACGTAAGACACTTTCCGGAGCTATCACATTTGGTCCCACGAAAGCGGACGGACTGACACTCAGTTTATTTATTTCTCTGTGTTCTACAGGTTTTATGTTAGTGGTCTGTGTGTTCGTTGGTGTATTTGCATCTTTGTGATTATTGCTGTAAAATTTATGTTGTTTGTGCTGATATGCATTACTTTCATACATTTCTTCTTCAATAAAGTTTACACATTTATTAATGCGCTGTTCACGACCCTTTCATCCATAATTACCATTTTTTTCAAGCTCTTTACTAAAGTCTCTATTTATGAACCAGAGAAAAGAGGAAGAGCAGGAGGTGCTTAGACTATAAAAATGAGTTGAGGCTTGGAGAGAGAGATAATTTTAATAAATCTTCTTCCAGGTTGTTTCAAGTCCACCTCCTATTTTACACCTTATCTTCGTGTAATCTATAACTCTGCCAGTCCACTATCATTGTCGATTTCACTACTATTGTCCAACTCGACAATTACTCTTACACTTTACTCAACAACGACAATCATCATCACCATCATCATCACCATCATCAACATCACCACCACCACCATCATCATCATCACCATCATCATCACCCCACCACCTTCACCATCATCACCACCACCACCACCACCATCACCACCACCATCATCACCACCATCCTCACCACCATCACCACCATCATCATTTCATCACCACCACCATCATCTTCATCATCACTATTATCACCACCACCATCATCCTCATCACCATCATCATCATCATCACCACCACCACCACCACCACCACCATCGTGCTTTGCGTTCCTAACGGAGCATGTAGCCATTACCGCAGCTGGTCATCCCCTTCCAGAAGCTTGTAACAAATATTCACACGCTCTTCTAGTGGTAGTTTATGTGGCAATCGGTTTTGTATGATGAGGTTGCCTGCCTGTCGTGAATTATTCTAATCCCCTAAAAGACAGATAAAGCACAAGAGAGAGAGAGGGGCGAATGAAGGCAGGACACATGCAACACTACACGCGTCGCGCGATTAATAGTAACGCAAATCCCACGTGTAAGGCCACTAGCAATAACTTTTTTTCATATAGTCAGTGAAAAAGAAACACTACTACTACAAGAATCAGGTTTAAAAATATGAAAACTGTTTATTAGGAAATATGAAATTCTACTGATTTACATCTAAGCTCCTGACTTTAGTATGACATAACAGTGGAAAAGGCAGGACAGGTGGCGGTTCTAAACAACGAAAAGGAATAAAGAACAAATATACGACTATCTTTGGAAAACACATGTTTTGAACGCAGCCACTTAGCTCTTTTAAATTTGTATATTTGGGTTCCTTAGGGCTTGCTGACAAAGAATATGTAATACGTTACGCAAATAGTCTAGGAATTACCAAATTATAACCAAAATAAAATAGTGGGGGTGCCTGACAGCATGAAATCATTTCTGCTCATAAAATTTTTTTATAACGTGTTTGAAAAAAAACATTACGTTACAAAAATAGCCTACCATGTTAACTCCTATTTGATTGGAGCGCAACAAATATAAGACTAAACACGATTGGTCGGGCTATAAATACTATCTTTTGTTGTCAGGGGAAACGTGAAAAGGAGTATTTTTTTTTGAAAAGATGTGTAGACATGGTTTGATTGGGTAGAGCTGCGAATATACTCAATTCAGAGCGTCTGTTCATTGCCACATCTTGTAATAAACCTACTAAGAAGCAGTGCGTTGAGCACCAGTGTATATTTTTTATAAAATAAAGCCTGGGACATCGGCAGATCGGAGTTGTGCTATATTCATTGCCAGTCAACGAAACTGTTTATTATTTCCATAAATTGTGGTAAGCTTGAAATATTCAATATCTTTTAATGAAAATTGAATGTAAATTGATAATTTATGTCTGTATATATGTGTAGTTCAGTAGCGAACATGATGTAAAGCCTATGGTACTCCAGCCTGAACAGAAGGTGTCGGAGGAAAGTAAAACTGCATGGAATGGCCAAACAGTACACTGACACCTAGATTATTGACTAGAAAGAAATAATGCTGGAATTGCAGAGGCGTAGTAACCATTAGGGAGGGAAATACTGGTATAAAGTATTTCAGATGAAGCTGACAGTTGGCCTAACGCTCTGAACTCAATGTTTGTGATGTATTGTGCTCAATGTAGAAATAGAGTGTAAATTAGTTCTGACGTAGAAGGTACAACCTTCTTGTTTCAGGGACCGTGGTCTTAAAGTTATTGAGCAGCACCTGGTCAGAGCTTTGCTGAAGCCAGAGGCGGACAGCATACTCCTTGGTCCATATAGCAACCAGTGGGGTGGCTCCAGAACTCATTAAAGTAATCGAGCAGAGGAGGCTTTTACTGCAGTCATCACGAAAGATAAGAGAGTGTGGCCATGGAGCTCAACATTATGTACCCCATCTTAAAATGACATTGTAAACTAAAATTAAGAGGGGAATTTAATTGTTTTAATGCCAGGAACTGAGAACATCTCCAATACTAGTTCCAACAAAGACAAACTATTGAAGTCATGATGACAAATACCAACAGAGCTTGAACAAAACAAAACCAGTATTACCTCATATTACTACTACACAACTGACACACATAGGATACTATTAATAATATATGTCACTACAAGATTCATATTAATAAATTCTGTACATATAACTTGTAATTAAAATTGATTGTGATTCCTGGTTCCCTTTGTATTTGAATCAGGACACATATACATTCATGACAGCACTGAATACATATTGTTATTTGAAAAGTTATCAGTGACTCCTTTAAGATATCCTCGTAGAGTGTTTTATGTATGTGAGTGTCACAGTGTTGTCAAGTGTGGTGGAATAAATTAAATGGTTTATCTGTCTGTTGTTGTTATGACTTACACTTCATCATACACATACCCTAGACAAATAACGTAGTCATCACACTATTCCAGAATAATTCTGACTGAGGTATACATATGTGGCAGCAAGTAAGGTTATCTATAATACACTACTCTTATTAGATATAGATACCTTCACAGCTGATCTCAGTCAGTACACTAAGTCCCCTATAAATATTTATAACATCCCACTTCACCACACTGCCCCATACCACAAAACCTCATATTAATCGTCTTGTACGACATGCTTGAAGGAACAAACAATAGGACAAAGGAAGACATGGATAACTACGATATTGATGACGGTGATGAGGATGAATATGATGATTCGGAATGATGATAATTGATGATGATTGATGAAGATGATGATTTTTTACGATGATGATAATTGATTAATCTTGATGATGGCGAGTAATAGGGAGGATTTAAGATAATGAAATACGATGAATAAGAGAAATTTATGATGATATTTGGTGATGATGATTGATTATGATGACTGACAATGATAAATGATGATGGTGGCAGATGTGTGACTGGTAATGGATGATAATGACGACCGGTTGATAATGATGATTAACGGTGATTGATGGCAGGCTATGTTAATGATTAATTGATGGTGCTGATGATGGTGAGGATGGTGATGGTTATGATGATGACAGCGACGAACAAGACGACGATGAAGGCGATGAAGACGCAGACGTAACATCTGACAGATGCCCAGGAGACTACCAATCGAACGAAACCCACTAATACACAACTACGACTTCTATTTGTCCCCATTACTCCTTCAATAGCTGGAAATCTTGAACAGTCGCCCGAGGTTAAGAAAAGTGGTGTCAATTTGGTCGTTTCCCAGGACAACTTCCGTTCGTGCAGCTCTTTCCGCTTCTTGGTTCCCAGCGTGACAGGAAATTGATGTGAAGAAGTGTAACAGTGGTTACTTACGACAGTCTGACGTTACCATAGAAACAGAGATGGTAGGGTTTACAATGAAATGTATAGGGCGTGGGAGAGTGTGGGACCCTTAATTTCTAGTGATTGTTTTTCCGTATTTTTATTTCTGTACTTTTAAGATAGCTAGAGTTGTTCGGATTAAAGTGTCTTAGTCTGGAACCGGAAGAAGTACAAATAATCCATTTACAACCAGATCTTGCAAGTTCGAAAAAAAAAATTAAATAAATTGCTATTGCCATCAACAATGAAAGTAATTCCTTATCAAATAAAAACGAACTGGTTCTATTATCAACATATTGAGTGACCCGCCATTGTTAGCTATCAGTAAACGGGTCACGAAAATAAAATGGCAACGATTTTTTTCCTGCCTGGAAATTGTGTTTACCGGAGGTTGAGTCGTAATTTGACGTACGGTGTCAGATTTGGCCTGAGGGTGAAGAGCAGAGGCAGAGCTATGAGGCTGTCACGTGGACCTGATTAAAGACTGTGAACTTCGACCTGGTAAAAGACTAAACTTCGACTACAAAAACAAATAGACAAAGTTTCAGAGTGGATGAAAAGTTGGGGCTTCCAAATTAATGTAAACAAAACAGTAGGTATGATATTCAGCAAAGGAAATTTAAAAAAAAAACAAACAAAATCAAAATAACCATTATAGGTCAGAAAATATGTACATCCTTAACAACAAGATTTCTGGGCATAACTTTAGATAAACAACTCAATTATAATAAACATATAGACAATTTAGTAGAAAGCTGTAGGGGACCCCTAAATATACTAAGGATAGTAAAAGGTAATGGATGGGGGGGGCAGCAATAAAATAATGCTTATGTTCTCAGTCTTTCATCAGGGGGAAACTGGATTATGCCAGCATAATCTATGACTCAGCTGCAGCTTCTAACAAAGCAAAACTGGACAGGATTCAAAATGTAGCCATGAGAACCATTACAGGTGCATTTATATCAACACCAGTAGAAGCGCTAGAAGTAGCTCTTGGCATACCACCCCTTGGTCTAAGAGGGAAAGAACTAAGATTAAATTATTGGAGTAAAGTAGCACAAGAAGTGCCCCACCCAGCACATAAAGCATTTGTCAAAAACCGACCAAGTGTATGGGACGTCCCCTTAAACAAAGATAGATATCCAACAGGGTAGAGAACTATAGAAGACCTAACGCAGCTCAAAGAACTATCAAACACAATTAAAAATAGTAATAAATATAGAAGCAAAATACCACCATAGGAACTAAAAACACCAATCATAGACTACTCACTTACTGAAAAGATCAAACAAAACATAGAAGATAAGGAAGCCAAAATGATAAGTAGAAAGGTCATAGATCAATTAACTAAACAAAGTCTGGCTGTCTACACTGAGGGATCCAAGGGTGATAGTGGGCAACTAGGTGCAGGAGTTGTAATACCGCAATGGGGAATTTAAAAAAGCTACAGTATAACTGAAGGGGCTTCGAGTTTTACTGCAGAGATGGTAGCAATTTTAAAAAGTTTAGAAATAATTGAAGATAACCCACCAGAAGCTGTTACGATATTTACAGACTCACTATCATCACTACAAGCACTAGAACACCCAGGTAAATGTAGCCGGCCAGACATAAAGGAAGAAATTCTAGCAATTAATACATCACTAGGGAACAGAGGATGTAGTGTGAGGCTAGTGTGGGTTCCAGCACACATAGGTATAGCTGGTAACGAGTTGGCAGACCAGAACGCCAAGAATGGAAGAATGAGTAAAAACAAAATAAGAGCAGGACTGAGAAGGTCGGAGATCAAGAGCCAAGTGAAGCTAACTATAAACGAGGAATGGAAGACAACATGGAAGAACAGTAGAAAAGGTAGACACGCGTTCAAACTGCTGAAAGAACCAACAAGGACGTGCCAGGTCAGAGAAGAATTAAAGATACCATCGAACAGAAAACTGTGGCGTCTCCGTCTCGGTGCAGCATACTTTATGATAGAGGAACCTCACTGCCAAGAATGTCAGGAAGAGAATGACATAGACCACTACCTGATCCACTGTAAAAAGTACGAACAACAAAGGCTAGAATTAAAAACTTACTATAGAAGTCACAATATAGGCATGACAGGTGATAAGGTTTTAAGTATAGATGCCCAGGAGATGCCCAATCAATACTTAAAAGATATATACATAAAACAAAGGAAAACATATAAGGTTAGTACTTCAGAAAAGACATTCAACCAAATAGAAATTATGCAACAAATACTAACAAATCATTAAAAAAAAATAAAACCAGAAAATTAGCATACCCATTAACTACTCACAGGACAAGGAAAGGCAAAGAGATTAAAATAAAAAAAAAAATTAAAAAAAACACTAATACAAATTAAAACCAAGTGCAAAGGACAATAGCTATCTATATACAATACAAAAAACTGAAAATAAAATGACAAATACTAATATAAATTTAAACCAGCAACTGCAAAAGACAATAGTGATTTAAACTTAATACAAAATTAGTAAATAAAATGACACTAAATACCCCAATTATAACCAATTTTCAGGTTGAACAGGGTAGACCAAGATGGAACGAGAAGAGGCAATAATGGTCAGCTGTTAAGTGCCCGCTCTCCACCCATCACCGTTTCAAAACAACAACAACAGGTAAAAGACTGTGAACTTCAACCAGGTACAAGACTGATCTTCGACCTGATAATTGACTGAACTTCGACTTGGTAAATGACTGAACTTCGACCTGGTAACTGACTGAACTTCGACCTGGTAAATGACTGAACTTCGACCTGGTAAATGACTGAACTTCGACCTGGTAAATGACTGAACTTCGACCTGGTAAATGAGTGAACTTCGACGTGGTAAATGACTGAACTTCTACCTGGTAAAAGACTGAACTTCGACCTGGTAAAAGACTGGGAACTTCGACCAGGTAAAATGCTGAACTTCGACCTGGTAAAAGACTGAACTTCGACCTGGTAAATGGGTGTGAAATTAGACCTAGTAAAAGACTGTGAGCTTCGACCTGGTAAAATACTGTGAACTTCGACCTGGTAAAAGATTGTGACCTTCGACCTGGTAAAAGACTGACCTTCGACCTGGTAAAAGACTATGAACTTCAACCTGGTAAAAGACTGTGACCTTCGACCTGGCGACAGGCCTGCCGATTTAGCATTACTAACGACTGAACGCAGAAGAAGAGTTGCAGGCGTCCTACAATTTGTCGATCAGGACTATTCAGTCAGTCGTCTCAGTGTTCTTCTTCTTTCACCTTTCACCTTTCAACTCCCAAAGGAACATCAGTTTAGGGTCATTCCATGTCTCCTTTATCCCCTTCACGTTGGTCACCATTTCTCTTTCCCATGTGTTATTTGGTCTTCCCCTACCTCTCTTGCCCTGGGGATTCCCGTCTCAGTGCTCACAATGGTTTATTCTGGCGGGCATTAGAAACATTTTCCCTACATTGTTTATCTCTTACTTCCAGATAACTGGTCTTAATGAGATCCTTTGGACGCTTATACGACACGCATCTTACTTGTCGCCGCGTGCAGTTCCTGGGGTTCTCTGAGCAGACAAAGAAAGAACCGCACTGCTGCTACCTCATGCATGTCGTAAAGGGGCTGACAACCTAGCAGCGTCACGCTCAAGTCAACTCAGTGGTAAACGGTTACCTGACTCTTCGATTAGGAAAAGTAAAAGCAGCGAGGAAAGGAACGGGTCACCCCACCTCATAAAGCTGGATCTAGTATGGGGAGTCTCAATCGCCTCACTCCCCTACTGCAGTATCGGCGTTGGGGCCACCGTTACCGTTTTATCTTTCCTGTCTTCATCTCTGAGTTTTTACTTGTCTTATTTACTTTCGTCTTTCCAGTTCACAAGTCTTTCATCCATGCTCTCTCTCTCTCTCTCTCTCTCTCTCTCTCTCTCTCTCTCTCTCTCACTCACTCTCTCGATCTCGTTTTCTCTCTCTCTCTCTCTCTCACTCTCTCTCACTCTATTCCTCTCTCTCCTAAACCCAGGAAATCCTCTCTTTCTTTCGCTTCTGGATGTCTTTTGTTTGTCCCTTATAAAATCCTTGACGCTGTAATGAAGGCAATACTCTTTCTCTAGTCTCCTTTAACTAATCTCGTTTTTCCAGCAGATTTTCAACCAAACCAACCTCCCTACAGCCCTTCTCCTACATTCTACCTTACATATTTTATTTCTTTATTTGGCTTACTTATTATTTTCTTTACTTCTTGTCTTTCATTCATTCTCACACAATAAGTTTGTCATTTATACACCACTGTCGTTCTGTATTTCTGTCTATATGACTCTTATCCAAAACGCACTATAATTCATGGCGTTCCACAAAATCGCTATAGCAGATTCCTACCTCTGGATACTGTTATATCCAAAAAGGCATGTTTATTTTTCAGCTACCTGGCAAACAGGCAAATACGAGCCAGGGACAGGGAAAATGAAAAACGGAAAATTCAAAGAAATAATGAAGCTTAAAACGGCTCAACTAACACTAACTCTGAATGTCAGAAAGTCTCAATATGGTGGTCATATAATGAGACAGACATGTTTTCTGCTCTGGCTTCAATGGGAAGATAGACAACATAAAAGATTCCATTTCTTCCTTCAAGGAAAGATAGATAGATTAAAAGATTCCGCTCTTGTTTCATAGACAGATAGATGAGAGAAGCGACTCCGCTCTTGATTCATAGAAAGATAGACGGGAGAAAAGATTCCAATCTTACTACGTAGAAAAATAGATGGGAAAAAAATCCGCTCTTATTTCATGAAAATATAGATGGGAGAAACGACCCCACTTTTACTTCGTGGAAAGATAGATTGGAGAAGAGATTCCTTTCTTATATCATGGAAAGATCGACGGGAGAACGATTATGCTCTAATTTCATGGAAAGGTAGACAGGAAAAACGACTCTACTCTTGTTACATGGAAAGTAGATTGCAGAATGATTACGCTCTTATTTCATGGAAAGATAGATTGCAGAATGATTACGCTCTTATTTCATGGAAAGATAGACAGGAGAATAGACACTATTCTTATGTTATGGAAAGATAGATGGGTAAAGCGACCCCGCTATTACCTTGTGAAAGATAGATGGGAGAAAAGATTCCTTTCTTATTTCATGGAACGATAGAAAGGAGAATAGACTTCACTCTTATTTCATGGAAAGATAGGCTTGAGAAAAGATTCCACCCATCTTTTCAGGAAAAGATAGATGAGAGAAAATATTAAATTCGTGTTGCATTGAAAGTAAGATAGGAAAAACGACTCCACTCTTATTTCATGGAAAGATAAATGGAGGAAAAAGATTACATTGATAATTAAGGGAAAGATAAATGGGAGAAATGACTCCATTCTTATTTCATAGAAAACAAAATAAGATAAAGATGTAGAAGAAATAGACGAGGAAAGAGAGGGATGATAAGTAAGAAGTAGAACATAAAGGAAGTCTGCAAATAATGAGAAAAAATCAGAAGAATCAAGGAAAAGGAGCAAAACGCTAGACACCATAATCAGACGGGTCTTAGAGACGCAGGACCAGCTTTGCAGTTACTCCCTGACTCTACTTGGAACATGCTGCAACTCTTAATCTTGACCAGGGACTCAAGCGATCCAGTCACCTATCTGTGAAGAACCAAAACACCAGCGAGAGCAGAAACCCCAGCAGCTAAGTGTACAAATACAAGCTGCCAAGGGAAACTTCCCCTTATATTAATCCCCATTAACATCATATGATGATGACCAATTTTTGTTAGAGAGTTATTCAATTTATAACAACTGTTAAAACCTAATTGATTATTAAATTTGTTACTTATATCTATCCAAATTTAAAATCACTTTGAATGTGTTGTATCCGTATGTCTAATACAATTTCTTAAATACACGTAAACAGAGCTAAATAATAATAAGAGGACATTCGCTGAATTAATTCAGCTGGGGGCTTTAACGAGCGAACGAATTATAAGATAACTCTATCCTTCACAAAAGTTGACGGCAGATACTAGAGTTAACGTGCTCAGCCAATGCAGCATTGTTCTCGCTTTTCTGAATATCTTGTGAATACTCCCTGGAGGTAGAAGCATCATTATCCTTCTATCTACAACTCTGCCAAGAGTAATCTTGTGCAAAGGTAGACACCTTTGAAGACCCACATTAGTTACTCTTGAGTTTTGGCCACTGTTGGACCACTACTGCAGAGCTAAGGGGAGGCAACCCGTGACACCTTGGTAAATATTTCTCGGTTAATTATTTTCCTAATCTTAATAAGTAAAGTGTTTATCTAAGCAATTTAATTGTAAGGTGGGGATAATCTCTCTACAGGGAAAAACAACCTTACGTTTTACTTGAGATAAATTCATCAATAAATTAATGCTGTCGGCCACATAGGTCTTTTGTGTAAATTATTTGGGGTTTTTTTTTTTTGTTTTGTTTTTTTGTGTCGCGAGCCTCCGGCAAAAGGAAAAAGCCCTAAGGTATTTGTAACTTGTATCATTTCATTATCAAAGCATTTATGGTTATCGCTTGTAGTGATACATTCCCATTATCCCAGGCGGATTATATAAGCAGCCTGAATATTTGTGTGTCTGTATATGTAAGTGTGTATACATATCTTGAGAGACGTAAATTTCTTTTTCTTGGAATCGTATGTTTTCTTCATTAAATTGTTGCAAAAGATAGAGACCAGACGCGCAGTTTTCCCAGTCGTTATTTTGCATCTCTAGCTGTCTGATCAGATTAAAAGTGAGAGTGAGTGACTACAACTAAAAACAAACGTGGAGGTGAAAACACAAAGTCTATGTCTGTTAGTAGCCCATTATATCGGTTCTTGGTCGTTGTGAGCCGGTATGTCATAGAACTTCAGCACCGCACTAAATTGGCAAAGGTCGTTTTCTAACTCTTGTGACAATTTCTCTTATTTACGCCCGCACGTACGCACACAAAAACACATTATATATATATATATATATATATATATATATATATATATATATATATATATATATATATATATATATATATATATATATATATATATATATATATATATATATATATATATATATATATATATATATATATATATATATATATATATATATATATATATATATATATATAAACATACATACACGTTTTCCCTAACAATACTTCACTAAATTTTCCCGCGTCGTATTGTCAGAATGTATATGTTTATATAACTGTACCAAACCACTCTTCATTTTATAGAATGCTACTTTTACCTGAGCTATTCTACTCTTCACTTCTGACATACATCTTCCATCCATTGTTATTAATGTTCCCAGGTATTTGAATTTATTGACTTGTTGTTTAAACGGTTCCATTTACTTTGATTGTGCATTCTGTGGAAGCCCTTTTCTTTGAGACGACCATTACTTCTGTCGTTATGCTGTTAAGGCCAAGGCCTTTATTTTCACTTTCTCTCACTATTGTGTCAACCATTTCCTGCAGCTCCTTTTCACTTTTTGCTATTAAGACTGTATCATCAGCGTATCTCAAGTTGTTTATTTTATGTCCGCTGAATGATATTCCTGGCATGTCCTCTAGAGATCTCATTATATTTTCACTGTACAGATTGAACAGATCCGATGACAGCACACATCCCTGCCAGACACCCTTTTTTACTTGCTAAAACGTTCCTATTTGGCTGATAATTCTTACAGCTGCTGTTTGTTGCCAGTACATGTTCTTTATTATCCTCAAGTCCTTTCCTTCAATGTTGATGCTTTCTAACATTTTGATAATTTCCTCGTGTTTCACTTTGTCAAATGCCTTAGTGTAATCTATAAAGCACAAGTACAGATCTGCCTTCACCTCTACAGCTCTTTCTATTAATGTTCTTATAATATATAGCATTGTTTGTGCCTTTCACCTTCCACAAATCCACACTGTTCATCACTGATTTCCGGTTTAATTTTATTTCTCACTCTTCACGTGATAATTCGTAATAATATTTTGATCACATGACTCATAAGACTAATGGTGCGGTGTTCTTCACATCCCATGGCTCCAGGTTTCTTTGGCAAAGCTATGAATATGGATTTTAGCAGATCACCAGGTATTTAACCACTGTTGTCAATGTCACTGCAGATAAAATACTTCTATGGCACGCGCCTCAAACAGCCTCTGACAACCAAGTCCAGCTCCCGGCCTTCACGTGTGGCTCAATTTGAGCCCGGCGGAACTGTTTCCACTGACGGGAGAAGGGGCAAAGGCGAGCGACTGGCGCCTTAAAACCAGCAGCTTCGGGCAGATAGGGCTCGTGATCCTTGGTTGGTAGCTTATCTAAGAGAAGGAACTCTGAATTCAAACCACCGCTGCCTTGCGGGGATATCCATTTATGGAATTGGCTTCGGGAGTAAACCCTGAGGATAAATCCGGAGTCGGAGTCCCTAGGGCAGTCTAATGTCGATTCGACATTATTCTGGCAACTCCTGCGACATGGCTGGTACCAAACTGTATCGGCTACTGCCGTTCCTTTGGATCTACCGGCTGTGTGGAGAGGGGGAACATGCTGCATGGGCAACAGCTTGATCTCCATATAACTGTGCCCAAGCTCGCGCCTTGGAGAGGACACTCCAGCTTCACCCTATAGGTGTCGGCAAAACACGGGAAGTAGCAGTTACCGGTTATAAGCATTTTGCCCAACTGGCGTAGGGCATGGCGCCAGGGGCTACTTCCGACAGTGGGAGAGGTTCTAGGATCTCACTGGACAGCTACCGCCCGCTTCAAGCTGGGCAGCCCCCAGTCAATAAGGTGTTGTCCCGCCACTGTCTGCTTTCCCCATTGGGTGCATGGGGATTAGGGTCAAACCCGAACTGTGGACAGAAAATTTTGCACCAAGCAATTATCGAAAAAACAGAAATAAGCAAACTCTCAGATTGGGATGCTGGAACGTCCAGACTATGTTGACTGGACTATCCGAAAACCTACAGGATGTAAATGATGTAAGGAAGACAGCCATAATTAATGATGAGCTTAAACGACTTCAGGTGGATATAGCTGCACTTCAGGAAACGCGCCTGGCGGGCTCTGGAACGGTGAGCGAGAAGGACTACACATTTTATTGGCAAGGGAAAGATCTTAATAAAGCTAGAGAACACGGAGTAGGTTTTGCGGTCAAAAAATCGCTAACTAAAATGGTTGAACCAGGTGAGAATGGATCAGAAAGCCTGTTAACGCTCCGCCTGCAAACTAGCACAGGTCCCATCACCCTTGTCAGTGTGTATGCTCCTACTCTGTACTCTGCCTCAGAAGCTAAAGATGAGTTCTACGAGAATCTAACAGCAATTATCAAAAGCATACCTAGGCAAGAACAGCTTGTTCTCCTTGGTGACTTTAACGCTAGAGTGGGTGCCGATAATGTTTCATGGCCTTCATGTCTGGGCAGGTTTGGTTTGGCAAGATGAATGAAAATGGACAACGGCTCTTAGAGTTGCGCGTCCACCATGACCTCTGCGTGACCAACACCTACTTTCAGACAAAACCCCAGCATAAGGTGTCATGGAGACACCCACGATCCAAGCACTGGCACCAACTTGACCTGATTCTCGTCAGAAGGCCACTCCTCAGGTCTGTGCTCTCCACGCGCTCGTACCATAGTGCAGACTCTGATACAGATCACTCCTTGGTTTGCTGCAAAATCAGAGCACAACCAAGAAAACTCTATCGTGTCAGACATGAAGGGAAACCACGCATTGATACCAGCAAGATGTCAGACCCTTTCATGATCGCTCAATTCACTGCGACCTTCGAGAAAGTGCTCAGTAGCCCTCAGCATGGTGATACTATTACAGAGAACTGGGAGCATCTACGGAACACCATTCAAAGTACTGCACTTGCCACCTTTGGTAAGAAAACAGCAAAGTCAAATGACTGGTTTGATGCTTCATCAGATGTGATGGCACCTGTCATTGAAGCTAAGCGCAGTGCTATGAATGAATACAAACGTTCACCGAGTGCCAGAACCCTACAGATCCTGAGGGCTACAAGAAGCAAAGTTCAACAAACTGCTCGACGCTGTGCAAATGACTACTGGCTCCAGCTCAGTGAGAGCATCCAGATCGCAGCGCAAACAGGCAACATTAGACAAATGTATGACGGTATAAAGAAAGCACTTGGCCCCCATAAAAGTAAGACGGCACCGCTAAAAACCATCAGCGGAGAGAAGCTAACCGATAAGGGTAAACAGATGGAGAGGTGGGTTGAGCACTACTCTGAGCTTTACGCTAGAGACAATACCGTTACGCCTGCAGCCCTTGATGGTGTCAACAGTCTGCCAACTATGGAGGAGCTGGATGCCGAACCAACATTAGAGGAACTCAGCAAGGCCATTGATAGCTTGGCCTCTGGCAAAGCACCAGGCAGTGATGGGATTCCTCCTGATTTAATCAAATGCTGTAAGAGCACGCTATTACATCCCCTGCATAGGATGCTGTGCCAGTGCTGGGAAGAGACAACTATTCCTCAAGACATGCGAGATGCCAAGATTGTAACACTGTATAAAAATAAAGGAGATAGAAGTGATTGCAATAACTACAGAGGCATCTCTCTTCTTAGTATTGTTGGTAAGGTTTTTGCCAAAGTCATCTTAATGCGACTACACAAGTTAGCTGAGCGCATATATCCAGAGTCACAGTGTGGATTCCGAGCTGGCAGATCAACAACAGACATGATCTTCTCTCTCCGACAGCTTCAGGAAAAATCAAGAGAGCAGAAAAGACCATTATATATCGCCTTTATAGACCTCACAAAAGCATTCGACCTGGTTAGTAGGGATGGACTCTTTAAAATCCTCCTGAAAATAGGCTGCCCTTCTAAAATGCTGGAAATGATAAAGTCATTCCATGACGGCATGAAGGGAACAGTCCAATATGCTGGAAGCACGTCACAGCCCTTTGATATACGAAGTGGCGTTAAACAAGGCTGTGTTCTGGCTCCGACCCTCTTCGGAATCTTCTTTGCCTTACTCTTGAAACATGCATTCAGAGATGCAACTGAAGGAATATGCCTTCACACTAGGTCAGATGGCCGTCTGTTTAATCTTTCAAGGCTGAAGGCAAAAACAAAAATCAGAAGGGTCACTATAAGAGACTTATTGTTCGCTGATGATGCTGCAGTTGTCACTCAAAGCCAACAGGAGCTTCAGAGCTTGATGAATCGCTTCACTAAAGCATGCAAGGACTTTGGCCTCACAATAAGTCTAAAGAAAACGAATGTGCTGAGTCAGGATGTGGGTGCTGCACCAGTTATCACTATCGATAACTATGAATTGGCAGTGGTGCACCACTTCACATACCTAGGGTCTACCATCAATGACAAACTCTCACTGGATACAGAAATCGACAGCCGCATTGGCAAAGCTGCAGCTACCTTTGCCCGCCTCACATCGCGTGTTTGGGGAAACTCTAAACTCACAATGAAGACCAAAGCTGCGGTATATAATGCCTGCGTCACCAGCACACTCCTATATGGCAGCGAGACCTGGACGACCTATGCTAAGCAAGAAAGAAGGCTCAATACCTTCCATTTGCGGTGTCTACGCCGCATCCTCGGCATCTCGTGGAAAGATAAAGTGACAAATGTCGAGGTGTTGTCACGTGCTGGCCTTCAAAGTATGTATACGCTTCTTAGACAGCGCAGACTTCGCTGGCTTGGCCATGTTCGCCGCATGGAAGATGGTCGCATCCCAAAAGATATCTTCTACGGACAATTAGCAGAGGGCAAGAGAACAGTTGGGCGACCACAGCTGAGGTTCAAAGATGTGTGCAAGAGAGATATGAGGGCACTGGACATGGATCCAGCAACATGGGAGGATGAAGCTGCCGATCGCACTAAGTGGCGATGCTATTTACGGCGCCACCTCAGATTGGGCGAAGAGAGGCTCACACAAGAAGCAGAGGTGAGGAAAAAACGTCGAAAGGAACACCAGGAAAATAAGCAGCTGAGGGCTGTCACCTCAGGGGCGCATTCCCATAGTCAGTTATGACTGAAGGGGCTATTATTGTCAATGTCATTTAAAAGTTTTGTTATCACTTCTACTCCAAATTCTCCCAAAGCTTCCATTTCCTCTACTGTTACATTATCTGGTCCAGGCGCTTTGTCTTTCTTCATGTGGCGCATGGCATCCTCTACTTCTGCCACAAGTATTGGAGGTCCTTCACAACTGTCCTGGTCGTTCAAATCTAGTCTTTCATCATCATACAGCTCCTTGTATTCTGTCCACCTTTCTATCATTTTCTCATGATCCATTAACAATGTTCCTTCTTTTGATTTCAAACAGCCAGTGACTGTTTGTGTCCTTCTGCCTGTTAACTCATTTACTTGCTTGTACATAGATTTTGTGTTTTTTCGGTTCTGCACTTCAAGCTCTCTGCATTTCTGGTTTAGCCATGCTTCTTTTGCTGTTTTCCATTTGTGTACTATTTCCTTATTTAGTCTGTCATATTCTTCGTTGTCTTGCGTCTTCTTCCTTATTGCATCCATCAGTTGTAAAATTTCATCTGTCATCCACTTCTTCTTTGCAGTCCTCTTTACTTCTGGTACGATTTCTTTTGATGTTTGATGTATTGATTCCTTTATCATTTCCCACTGTTCATTTATACTCTGTATTTTGTCTATTGCATTGTACCTATTCTGTACTGTAATGTTGTATCTTTCACTCATTTCATCTCATTTTAAGTAAGGCTAAGTTTAATTTGATGTGGTTTGAAGCTCGTTTTTACTTTCTTCAATTTTATTCTAAGTTTTCCTATTACTGGTACATGATTGATGTTGCACTTTGCTCCTGGCCTAGTTTTCACAGATTTCACACTGTTTCTAGCAACGATTAGAACAGTCACGAAATGGACGACCTCTTCACGATCTTGGTTTCACTCCGGCAGTATCGGTACATTTGTGGTACTGAATTTTATTATTTGCTCTCAATTGTCGCACTTTTCTTTAATTTTTCTTTCTTTCTTTTTCTTCTTGTGTGGCAAATATTTTGTAGGTGCAAACATTTGTTGACACTCCTCTCTGTGATGTCACCTGTTTTTTAGCCGGTCATCCTGGCTTGCAGTGAGCAGCTGAGATAAGATAGTCGCCGGCGTGTTTAGATTGAACCGCTGATAAGACGACTCGTTTGGTAACCCAGATGGGCAGACACGGAGTTTTTGCGTACTCGTACGACAGATAACGAGATTACTGTCTGTGTGACACATGTGGGCAGACAAGTGAGATATAATCGCTTCGGGGCCGACTTGTTATGACAACATTACTTTCTAATAAAGTAATAAGTATTACAGCTTACCCGTGTTGTCATGTGTGTCTACCGATCTGCCTGTGAGAGTGTATGCAAAGCATCAGATGTCCATATATGGTAATACCTGATCTATGCAGGCACGCACCTTATTTCACGTGTGACTATTTTGAAAATATCACACTCTATCTGCATGATTTGAAGTGATTGGATCTTTCTGATTAGATTAACAACAATGCGTGGGAAGATAAGAATATAGTCTGACCATTTCGCAGTTGTATTTCACTGTGAATTTCACGCTCGCCAAGACAACCTCAGACCTCGCCAGAGCGAAGATTAGATTCATAATTCCTTTTATTAACCGGACCTTTTATTGGAGAACCAAATAAGACTTACAAAGGACAGGAAATCTCTACATTTTAATAAGGAACACCGGAACTAGGAAACTGAAGAAAGACACGGAGGGAATTGAAGTTAAAATTAACGACACCCCAGACGCGTGTAAGAAGCCGATTCAAGTCTCTTTTATTCATCTGTGCAAAAAGTCTATGAGTCAGGATTGGCGTAAGTTGTGATTTACATTTCATATTTTATTACTAACATGTGAACTAGCATATATATGTATATATTACCATGTGAAGTTTAATGTGTGAAATTCGCTATTGGATGTCAAAGTCATTTGAGGCTGGCAACCTCAGCGTATAGAATGAAGATTCATGAACCACCACTCCACGGGCTGGTGATTGCTTTATTGATAGTTTCATAAAGAGAACTAAAAGCATAAAGTAGTTCCAGGTTCCCTATGGAGCAGGAGGGAAAGATGAAAGAAATGATGTACATTCTAAATATAATACTTACATTTTTAAAGCAGTGTAAATGTCACTATTAACATAGTCATTTTAAAATGTAATGTAAGTTTTCAAGCTTCAAACCTGTGTAAATGTCTAAATGAAAATATTCACTTTAAAGTAATGTAATGGAAGTTTCAAACTTTTCAATCAGTGTAACTATAAATGAAAGCATATTCAATTTATATTGTGAACACTTTTCATTCAGTGGAGATGTATATGTAAACAGACTCTATCAGTATTATTAAATTTTTAATTTAAATGTCAAGTAACTATGAAAGCTATTCTATTTAAATGTAAAGAAAGTTTCTTCCCGAGGGATTAAATTTAATTCTCATCGAGGGTAAAGTCTGAGTAATTGGGATGGTGGTATGGGAAGATAGGAACCCATAACTATGGGGTGGAAAACGCCATACTCAGAAGAGCGTTTCGTTCTATTCTTTTAACATAGTTATTGGTGGTTCTCTGGAACAAGAAGGGGACCGTGACCTAAGCTTTAAGACGAAGGACCCGCGTGGTGGACTTTCTTAGACATTTCTGGGAAACAAGCTACCCCCGACAACCTTGATCAGAGACAAGCGTTAGCAGAGTGAAAAGAACCAACCCATAAGAAGGAGTAGAACCGTCAGTGGCAGCTAAGTTCAAATATATGCTGCCACTTGAACTTCTTGTAACATCTCACATTTCCTAAAGACTGTAATGATAACTTTTCTTGATCGATAACTATTCAAATTATTTCCAACTATTAAAATCTAAAGTAATCTTAAATTTTGTTATTTGTAATGTTATAAATTTAACTTCGATTTAATCCTTTTAAAATTAATGCATGTTTGTCTCAGTCAAATTACTACACACACTCTAAACAGTGCTACACAAATAAAATTCCACTGAGTAAATCAGGGATGGAGGCTTAAACGGCTGAAAGTAATAAGTGCTTAAATCCTTCACAAAAACGTCGGCAGATTTACAGAGTTAACATACTCATCCAAAGCAGTATTGTTCTCGCTTATTCTGAATATTTTGTGAAGACTCCCTTTGTAATAGAAGTGTCATCACCCTTCTATCTACATCTCTGCCAAGAGTAATCTTGTGCGAATGTAGATACCCTTGAAGCCCATCTAAGATACTCTTGAGTTTTGGCCACTGTTGGACCACTACTGCAAAGCAGGAGAGGCAATACCGTCACAAATCTACTCCATTTTATTTATTTATTTATTGTGCTGGATTAACGAAGACCGGATGTAAACACGTTGGACTTTCAATTCTTATGAATTCAAAACTCTTACTTCCTTCGTTGTGACACTCAAATCCCACACCTTCTCTTCACAACTTGTCGTTGTCAGAAGTAAAAAAAAAAAAAAAAAAAAACAGAAATTCCATAAAGTAGTGATAAGTCAGCCTCATGCTGAAGCTTTTTTCTTTTCTCTTTATTTTTTATGTTGCAGGTGACGACAATTATGGTGTATTTTCAGTGGCGTTCTGGCATGTCCGAACTGAAATGTCTTCATTTTGGTTACGCTATAGAGTTGCAACGTTCTCTTTGTTGCAACATTTTGAATGGTATGAACAATGTTTCATGCATGACTTCTCTATAACAGGTCTCTTAACATGTGGTATAACTCTCTAAGGGAGATGCAGGTAGAATACATCGGAGGTGTGAGATATCTCACCCCATGTAGTTCCTGGGGGTCTATGAGGAGGCAAAGAAAGAATAGGACTGCTGCATCATCAGGCATGGTCGATGTCACAGATGAAAATAGTGCAGCAGTAATCATCCACTTTTGCCCCTCCCCATCTAGAGTATACTTTTGCTACATGAACGAAGGATTCAACGGTTTAATTAACACGTGGGTCATCTGGCAATTAAGCCCTATGTGAAACAGAGAGCGAAGCGCGGAGCATGGCGTAATAGATTCTTTGATCAGGGGAACACACGATATTCAGTGAGACGGACCTTGGATTGTAAAACTTTCAGGTGAAAATTGCGTAGCTGATTTTCGGCAAGGCGGAGATGATGAAAGTCAAGAGGTGGTAAAATTTCATTTGATTCAAGAAATAGAACGGCAAATTGGCTCGGGTCTGGCAGTGGTGTGACTTTCGCATTAAAGAACGATAGTACGGATTATATCAATATATACCATGTCTCTCCGATAGCCATGATCAGTTGCCAGAAATCCATCTGAATTCATTAGCTCGTTATCTTAAGATTTCTCATACAGAGTGAAAATTAATAGATTCCGTGGAGTGTTTCATTTTTCTGATTGCGGTAATTTATATACTAGATTTGAAGTGATTTAGTGTGTTTAAAGTTTTCAATATATATTTTACTGAGATTTTCTGTGCTAATTAAATAACTTATAGCTAACTTTCCAGCCGTAAATTAAATGTAATTACTCGCTATTTTTCCAGCAAGAGATGTTTTAAATTGATTAGTACATACATTAAATAACTGTCTCATGATTGCTATGGTGCAGGATTCTTACCAGGGTGCCCAGATGCAATGGTTTTTTCATGCTGGATGGTTCGCTGGTTGGTCGGGTCTGTCTATCTGTCTGTCAGAATGCCTGTCTGCTTATCTATCTATTTATCTACCTATCTATCTATCTGTCTACCTATCTCAATCAATCTATCTATCTCTATCAAACTCTACCGATCTCTGTCAATATCTGTCTCTATCTCTATCTAACTCTATCTATCTTTCAATCAGTCAATCTATCTATTTGTCTCTATCAATCTCTATCAATCTCTTTCTCTGACTATCAATCTCTATCTCTGATTCTACCAATCTCTATCTCCATCAATCTCTATCAATCTCTATCTCTATCAATCCCTATCTCTATCAATCTCTATCAATCATTCTTTCAATCTATTTCAATCAATCTATCAATATATATCCAGCAATCAATCAATATCTATCAATCAATCAATATCTATGTGACGTACGTCTAGTTTGACAAGTGAATTCTCCCTGATATGATGGATGATTTAAAGGGACTTTTAGCTTTTCATAACATTAGAACCCCTGAACATTTGTTGTAACTTTTCGTTTGCCAGAACTCATTCCACCTGGACTCATTTAGTACGCGGCACGAGATCAAAGAGACAGACCGAGGATTTTAGGGGAGACTATCGGCGCTATCAAAGACAGTAGTGGGCCCTGATACGAGACGCAGTTGCTTGCCGCTAATTTCGCGTCTCGGTGTCAATCGAGGAACCGAGCGAACGGGGGGAAAGCGAAACGGGCAGCAGCGAGCGGATACGAAGACCAGGGGGCGGCTTCTTCTCTTGATTTGGCGGTCAGATCCCCAAAAGTTCGTGAGATCAAATAAGCTGTCAAGTTTATCATGTCCCACTCAACTTACATTCCATTTTAGCTAAATAGACCATGAAGAACTAGACACGTTATCACTCGCTGGCCAGACCTTTACAGAAGCACTAGCTTTATTGAAATCTTGTTATAGATTTTCCCCTGGATTTTATATATATATTTGCAGTGTTTTCTATTCTGTGCAGAGCGGTAATATATATTGTGTAAAGTGATCAGTGGTCTAGTTCAGTCATTCTATTTCAATGGAGTTTGTGTTAATTTAAATCTATTAAATTAAACCATCTCAATAGTTCCAGTGGTAAATATAATGATCTATCTATTATATTATTTCAAAAGATAATGGATGCTTAAATTAACTTTTAAAGTCGCGAAGGAATTTATAATTAATAAATTCAGTTAAGTCCTAGTTTTAGAGATGTGGGTTTTTAACCACTAGAATTCGCGCAGTGTTTATTAAATACATAATTAAATACTCGAGTGTATTATAGGCTTAACGGGAAATTCATCGCGCTTTAGAAGGTTATTTGTTTTCGGTATATTACATGTCTTTTTTTTCTTTCATACAGAGTGATCGTAACCTGTGCGATCCCAGCATTAAGAAAGCAATAAAGAAATCAATCTAAGCAAGGCAAAGCATAAACAGTGTGTAGCGTTCCCCTGACGCAGAACTTGTTGAGACTGTGTAAATTTTTTAATCTTTGAGGCGATTCTATGTTTGGAATTCCGCTATCTAACTTATAGCAAAGAAAGCACACCCAAAGACAAATTTAACGCACCATCAAACAACTTAAGTCGTAACGGGAAGAAGAACACTGGCCCGAGCTTTGTTAGTTTACTGACACAGAGAGATAATTCATAATTTCCTGAACAGTGATGTGACTAGTTTTCTCACTGGACTTAAACCATACCTCACGGATAAAGTGTACCAGCACGCGTAAGAATTTTATTATCAGCGGCATAGTCAAATAGACCACACCATCCTCACCCCGGTATCAGAGACCGTGCCCTCCCATAGAAACTGTTATTAAGAAAAGAGACACAACTACAGATTCATTTTCCAGCGATTACGGGATCCTTTTATGTGCTGACCGCCTACCCGCGAATCTGGGGCTAGAACTTGAACAAACACTCATACATTTAGTTTGAGGTGTAACTGCTGTTGTGTTATTCTATGGAGTGCAAGATTTTTTCACAATCGGTAAGTGAGAGCAAGATGAGTGAAGGCCTTTGCTAGCGCGTGTATAAATGACAGGAAATTAATTCTTTTGTGTGACCATTTTGTTAACTTGCTTACCTGGTAATATATATCTTTTCTGTATACCCTACATTGTTCCTTTAAGTGGGATAGTTGATAATTTGTTAACTCTGTTTAAAAACCACCTCCTTTCCATTTGCTTAGTAAAGGGAAGAACAGCTGGGAAGAACAGGTTTTTTTTTCTATCACCTATACCTAATTTTGTAACACCTCTTTCAGAGTAATTAACTTCACTGTTAGGTTAACGTACCTATGTTCCTGATATTATCTATCTTTGGACTGGGTTTATCTTTGTCTAATAAGCGGGAAGGGCTTAGTCGATACCAATCTTCTTCACCCCTTCCAAACTTGTTATTTGCATTTGTGTACTTATGATAATTTATGTAATATCTGATATTTTTAGTGATTGATGTTTAAAGTGAATAAAATCACATAAACTCATTTAGTTCTGTGTGTTGGATATACCCAAAGCCCAACTTTTCCCCTATTCGTTTAATATAGTTTGTATCTACATCGTCTGTGTGTGTGAAAAACACCAAATCGGTGTGCGCGCAGATGCGAGTCTGGAAAACTGGCAAATAATTGTTTGACCAGGAGAGCGGAAGAGAAGATTGAGAGAAGCGATTTGTCGTAAATAAGTCTGTCTTTACTCTCCTCCAGCACGCTGTGAAGCAACTATTTAATATCTACATTTTCTATCACTGAGCTTTCCATCATCATTTTCCACTCTAAACCGGACCACTATTTCTACGACTCTTTTCTCTCAAAATAAATTTACGACAATCTATGAATCAATATCAATATCAATCAATCAATATCAATCAATCAGTCTGTCTGTCTATCAATCTATCTCTCTGTCAATCCATCTATTTATTTATCTGTCACGCCTGTCAGTCTGTATGTTTGTCTACCTCTCTGTCACGCACACAAGCACGTAGTCCCCCTTCTAACGAGTTAACAAACCCAAAACAAAACCCGTTAAGTCCTAAACTGATAAAGACAGCGCCATCTAGTTTACTCCCAAGAGGACACGGGCTGTCTGACCGGTGTAAACAATATTAACCTATTGTCTCCCTTGACACCGTAAGTATGTCTGTCACCACCTCTAGTCTGGAATGCAATGTCCCGCGATAGTCTAGTAAAGATTTCATTTATTAAGCGATAGCTGGAACTTTCCGTCACTCTCTAAGCCCAAAAGCGCATTTACCTATTTATATAAGCTCTTTAATGGTGTTTATTTGTTAATCTCTGTCTTCTTTTTTTTTTTTTATAGTTAAACGCTTTATTTGTACCGTTTCTTAAATTGTAACTTTCCTTTGTCCCATACAGTTTTTATGATTTACCCAGGCGCCAAAAACTGCTGCAGGAGAACCTGCTATGATACCTTCTACTTGCAAGGTATCCGGCTGCTGTGGTGGTTACTTGCTTTGTAAGGAACTAAAGTTGAAAAGGAGAATGCGCATTTTAAAATTCTATACATCAGCGGCAGGCAACACAGGATCTGTGGGGATTTACTTAAGACACGCTGAGCTCTCTAAAGATTTATCTTGATAAAGTCGTGTCGGTTTTCAGAGCATTCGGAATTTGGAGTCAGCGCAGTCTATATGTAACTTTCATCTGTGCTGACCCATCTGCATTTATATTATATGATGCCATAGTTCGCGTAACTGTTAGCTGACCAGCAATACTTACACTTTCTGTTATTCTTTTGGCATATATTTTTTTCTTCTAATTAATATTACGAGATGGATCAGTCAAAGAGCCCACTTTATCACGTGTAATATAATATTTAAAATTTAGCACACAGTATTTTAACAAATTTATGACATATTGAGGATGCCTGGTGACAGCATAACAAGGTAGTCCTTGTTCTGGAATCACCATAGTAAGAGAGATAGAGGACACCAACAATGCATGGGAAGCAGTGGCGTACTAAGGGATTTGAGAGGGGGCGGTCCGCCCCGGGTGACAGCCAGGAAGGGGGTGCCATCGGACACTATTATGATAGTATTTACTGTTTAAAATGTACTTGTGAGTGTGAAAATGTACTTGTGAGTGTGTTTCTTTATGGGGGCGAAGGTGCCAAAAGTAGGATCCGCCCCGGGTGCCAAGAACTTTAGGGACGCCTCTGATGGGAAGGATAATGAGGAAGATGATTTAAACAAACTGAACGCATGAGAGGATGGATCAGGCGTGTATAAAACCATCGCGCTGTAGGAACAATGAGAATTCATACCCTTGGCCATTTGCTGAGGGAAATTGAACACCTATGGGTGTGCCCTGAGTGCATTGGTGTCGATTCTGAACAACAATAACAAAATGAATGGAAGGAGCGGTATTGCAGATTGATCTTCGAAATGAGTCGACAGAAATTAAATATGGCGAGAGGAATTTCCTAAAAGGAGGATAACTCATGGGCAGACAACACTATGCTTTTAAGGGCCAACTGGCTAGAGTTATATTTTTACAATTTTTATACTGGGCTGTTTGTGCCTAATGGGAGCTCATCACGCCATCTGGTGACAAGAAACGAAGCTCAATCACGAAGCACTTATAAATTGTTTACGTTCATGGGTAATAGTCTTAAGGCGTGAGAGTTTAATTTACTCTCTACTTGCGGAAAAATTTTGCATGTTTAGTTTTTTTTTCTCTATCTCTTTATGCTTTTTTAAAAATTAATTGTTACCTTTGAAAAAAAAATTGGAATTTCCTAAAGCTACCTTTAGTGTTGTGGGGTGCCATCCAAGAGATTTGGGATGCGAATTTGGATAACCTTTAGACTAAAGTAAACAAGATCCACACAACTTACTCAACAGAGGACATAGCATCTCATCACCACACTTGACGACAAAGAGTAATAGCAGAAAGCTAAAGTATGTTTTATCTGGCTAGCCACTGGTAGCAAACTAAAGTACTTAGACATCTAATTAACAACTGGTAGCAAACTAAAGTACTTAGACATCTAATTAACAACTGGTAGCAAACTAAAGTACTTAGACATCTAATTAACAACTGGTAGCAAACTAAAGTACTTAGACATCTAATTAACAACTGGTAGCAAACTAAAGTACTTAGACATCTAATTAACAACTGGTAGCAAACTAAAGTACTTAGACATCTAATTAACAACTGGTAGCAAACTAAAGTACTTAGACATCTAATTAACAACTGGTAGCAAACTAAAGTACTTAGACATCTAATTAACAACTGGTAGCAAACTAAAGTACTTAGACATCTAATTAACAACTGGTAGCATGCTAAAGTACATAATTATATACGTAACAATTGTTGGCGCTAGCACACTAAAGTACATAATTATCTAGATAAAAATTGTTATCACACTAAAGTATATAGTTATCCAGAAAACAATTTTTATCACATTAAAGTACATGGTTATTCCAGATAACAATTGCTATCACACTAAAGTATATAGTTATCCAGATAATAATTGTTATCACACTGCAGTACATAATTATCCAGATAACAATTGTTAGCACACTAAAGCACATAATTATGTAGATAAATATTGTTAGCAAACTAAAGTACATAGTTATCTAGATAACAACTAGTAGCAAATAACATAGTTATGAAGCTAACAACTGGTTGCAAATTAAAGTACGTAGTTTACCAACATAAACTAAATTACATAATTATCAAACTAACAGCCAGTAGCAAACCAAAGTAAATAGTCATCTAATCACAGAAACAGCTTGTAGCACGTTGAAGTACATAGTTATATAATCACAGTCTTCTTCTTCTTCTTCTTCTCGTTCGCTGTTGTTTAGAAATGTCTACACAAGAAGTCCGGTTTTCTGGATGTATGTTGCTGTGGTTGAAAGTTCTTCAAGACTCCCAAACAGCTTTGTGTGGATGTGCGTCTCTGTGGGCCAATGTTCAGTTCGCAATTGACTAAGCATGTGGCAGTCTTGCAGGATGTGTTCGGCTGTCTGTGCTGCCTGTCCACACGTACATAGGGGTGATGGGACCAATCTCAGTCTGTATAAGTGACTGTTCAGTCTGTTGTGTCCTGTTCTCATACGGAACAGGATCACCTGTTTTGCTCGATCAAGATATTGATAGTTGTCTCTTTGTTGATCAATTTTCCTGATGGCCTTGATAAGGGTCTTCTTTTCCTGGAATGTGATTGTTTGTTCTTTTTGTTCCTGTGTTGCTCCCTCTTTTGCTAACATATCTGCTCTCTCATTTCCTGGTATGCCACAGTGTGATGGTATCCACTGTAGCACTACCCTTCTTTTGATATTTACTTCGCATAGGACTTTGTTTAATTCTGGCAGTTTATCACTGTTGAGGGCTTGCAGAACTGACATTGCATCGGTAAGGAATACAACCTGCTGACATTGGCTTATTGTGTTATTTATTATTCCTGCAGCAATGCTTATGGCCTGTACTTCAGCAGCATAGTTTGAACAGAATATTCCAGTAGGTGAACAGGTGGATTCATTTTCTTTGTCTGGATAGACCACATAAACTCCTGCGCCTCCGTTCTTCACTGCTCTGGTTGCAGATCCATCAGTATATACTTGGATCCATGCTTCTCTGGGGTATAGTTCTTCAATCATGTCACATGCTGCTATTTTCCTTTGGAGAGTATTTAGCTCTCCCATGGGGCAGGTGGTAGTTATGGAGGTCTTAATACTGAAATTTTGATGTTGTTCCCATGGGGTTGGGAGGAGTGTGGGAGTTATTTCCTTAGTGATGTCTGGTAGTTCATCCTTGTATGTTCTAATTAGTTTTTTGGACCGATGCACAAAACTGCTTCTCTTCAACCTCCCACTGGCTAAATCTCCAAATCTAGTTTTCATTGGATGTGCGGGCATGTTCTTGTACTTTTCTGCTTGGATCAGGGTCTTAGTGTCTCGTCTGTATAATAAAGGTGGAATGCCTGTGATTTTTTCCATTTCATTTATTGGTGTGGTCTTCATGGCACCCGTGATCAACCTAAGCGCTTGATTTTGTACTTTATCTAAGGCTTGTAGGTGTGATTTGGCTGCTGTAGACCATGCTGCTGATCCGTACTCTAATATAGGTCTTATTGCACCTGTATACACTTTCTTTAGTGTTGTTTCGTTAGCTCCCCAACTTGATCCAGCTATTTTCCTCAGTATGGAAAGTTTTCTTCTCGCTTTAGCCTCTGTTCTCTCGATGTGGTGCCTCCATGTCATTCTCTTATCTAATGTAATGCCCAAGTACACCGGTTCCTCATCTGTTTGGACATGTATATTTCCAAGTCGTATCTCTCCTGCTTTGTCTTTGTTGGAGAGCGTGAAAAGTGTTGTTGATGATTTTTCAGCGTTGATCTGCACCATCCATTTCTCTGCCCATGCTGCTATGTTGTCTGCTGCCCTTTGTATTCGCTTATTAGCGATAGTTAGATGTTCTTCTACACACCACACCACCAAGTCGTCAGCGTATAGGGCAGCTCTCACACCTTGTGGCAGATCGTGGATGAGGTCATTGATGAATACAAGGAACAGGGTGGGAGACAATACTGAGCCTTGAGGAACTCCATGTTTTAGGAGGATTTTCTTGCTGTTGTGACCTTCCATAGTGACTCTTGCTTTCCGATTGTGTAGGAACGACTGGATCCATTTTCTCATATTACCCTTGATTCCGTTCCTTTGCAGTTTTACTATTAACCCGTCTTTCCATACTTTGTCAAAAGCTTTTTGGAGATCTATCCATAGGGTAAAGACTTTTCTCTTTTCTTGGAAGGCATCTTCAACGATCTGTGACAGGTATGTGATTTGGTCTTCTGTGCTGCTGCACTCTCTAAACCCTGCTTGTTCTGGCACTAAAATTTTCTCGGATTCCAAGTACCATTTCAATCTTCTGTTGATCATCCTCTCCATTGTCTTACATACACAGCTTGTTAGGCTTATTGGTCTGTAGCTGGTGGCCTTCCTGTTGTCTTTTCCTTTCTTTATGATGGGACACATGAGCGCCTCTCTCCATATCTGTGGCACACTGCCTGTCATCCAACTGTAGTTGTATATTTGCAACAGTTTGCTCATTGCTGTATATCCTAGGTGTTTTAGCATTTCGTTGGTTATACCATCCGGGCCTGGTGATTTCCTGTCTTTAAGTTTCCACACGGCTGTTTTTAACTCGTCCATATTGAAAGGTTTGGACATAACGTCCGGACTGTTTCCATTAGTTCTAGTGTGGATTATTTCTTGACGAATGTCTCGTTGTCTGCGTAAATTGACGGAGATGTTACTTTCATTTCTGTAGGATTCCGCAAATATGTCTGCTGCTTGTTTGCCGGTATATAGTTTCCCTGCATCGTCTAGTGTAATGGTTTGTCGTTGAGAATTGTTATCGTCATTCAATTGTTTAGTGAGTTTCCACAACTTTCTCCCTTCCTTTTCAAGGTTTAGTTTATATGTTTTTTCCCTCCAGCTTCTCCTCTGGGCTTCTAGCTTTCCTTTAATGAATTTTGCTTTTGCCTTTTGTAGCATGATATGGTTCTGTTGGGATGGTTGTACCTCTGCAGTGTGCCTTGCTTCATTCATATCTTCATGTAGGTTTTGTAGTGTGTTGGACCAATATGGTACATAGTTCTTCCTCGCTCCTCTCGGTATTGTCTCCTTTGCTGCCTTGAGTACTCCATTATTAAAATCCCAGATGACTCTGTTAATGTCTCTGTCTAGTACCTTAATATCTTTTGTAAGCAGATTTGCTCTGTGTTGATAAATGGACCAATTTGCTTTTTTATAATTCCATCTTGGCTGACTTGGACTTGTATTAATTGTTCTATAATCACAGTAACAGATGGTATTAAAACTAAAGCACACTGTTATGTAAGTAACAAACTAAATTAGAACATAATTATCTAACTAACAACGCTGAAGTACAGAAGTACATAGCCATCTAGCTAACAACGCTGAAGTACAGAAGTAAATAGCCATCTAGCTAACACCTGGTAGCGAAATATATTTTTTAGATATCTGAATAACAACCAGCATTTAGTTAGTTAATCGGTTCTTATCGACATAGTCCTTTACGTGTGTGTGTGTGTGTGTGGGGGGGGGGGGGGGGGGGGAGGTTCCTATATCTAAATGGGATACCGCACTTTGACCTTAACGACTTTAACCTAACTAGTTAAGTCTAAATCCATTCGGTCTACAAACAATTTCGTCTACGGCCACTTTAGTCTAAAAGCAATTAGGTCTAAAGGCGCAATAGTCTAAAAGCATTTCCGCTTAATTTGAAATTGGTAACAATACAGAATAGTAGTCGGTTGATTATCGCTGTGAGCAATTTATTGCTGCAGGTGGTAGACCTTTTGACTTTTTTTGACTTTAAATGTAAAAATGCCATAACTCTGTCTCAAATGATAGTTGAGTAATAATAATCTTTCGAGTGCACGTAACTTTTGTTTGAGACAAACTGGTAAGTGTCTGGCTTCATAGCTTTCTCGTCTATCGCCAATTGTACATCTTTTGTCACCTTGAACAACTGCTATTCGTCATCAACTTCTGTGATCTTGACCTTCGTCATTCTCCGACGTCAAGGCGTGGTATCATTTTTACTTGGTCATTCGTTGAAAACAGGACGTACCAGGATCGATTCCTAGTTGAAGGAATATAATTTATGGAATTTTTTTTTTTTTCAGAACCAGTGGTCCTAATGATGTTATACCCCCCCCCCCCCCTTTCCCCCGGTCTCCTGTGTAGTGAGATCGGATGCCTAGCCTTCTCGGTTAAGGGTGAAAAAAATAGGAGATCCCGTGTGCAAGTTGCGCACGTTAAAATTCCCACGGCAGTTGGAAACCGTAAAGAGTAGGCTGTAAGGCCGCTGCCCTGGCAAAATTTAAAAATGAGACACCTACCCACCAGAAAAATATTTATAGAATGTGTGACTCCTATATACACACATTGGGATTGTCGCCGGTGCTACGGAGTTCGTGCATTGTGCTGAGATCTTCTTTGTGTGATCTAAGAGAGGAGATCGGAGTACTGATGGAAGTTGTCCGTGTTCAATAAAGATAGTCCTTAAAACCAAACCAAACCACATCAAACAGGCCGTGTTATTTTTATCTTTGTCAGTCACAGAAAGTAGAATATTTTGGTCTTTTTTTTTTTTAAACAGTTTCATTTCCCTGTCCCCTTTTTTTACCCAGTGCGGTTAACTAAAATAATGCGGGATAATGATTCTTAGCAGGAGGAGGAAATAACAAGAATTGCAGACGTTACGGCCACAAGACCTTATTCTCTGACAAACTTTAAAAAAAAAAAAAAAATCAGAAGAGAAAAGAAGCCAGAACTAAGTTCTATACGTTAAAAAAAATTAATAAATATGATACGATCCGTAAATGAAAGTAGCTGGTGATGCTCTCGTGAAAATCCGTATGAACTAAATGACCACTCGAGTAGATTCGGGTAAGAAGTAGCGCGCGTCAATACAATTAAAAACTAGAAACGAAAAAAAAGTGCTTCTAGTTGTGAGAAGCGAGAAGCCACCTAGCAAAAGGGTTATCGAAATCGATAAATTAAAGTTTTTTTTTTTAATAGGAATAAAAGGTTATCTCAGACAACGGATTGTTGGGTACACATGTCTTCTGCAGTCCTGCCATCAACGGAGACATGATATAATTTGTTCTTGTTATGTTTGTATCGGAATATATTACGTTAATTTTTTTATTTTTGTTTTTTTATCTTAAAGAATACGCTGAGTTATTTTCACATATTTTGAGATGAAAGAGACCAAGAAAACTTTCCAAACCAAGTTTAGATATAGGTGATATGTGTACAGGAAACTAGTAGAAGCAGTGTAAATGGGCGCATGTTCTCATCGTGAAAGTATCTATGGTTAAGTTACAGCTCTCTTGTATCATCACAGCCATGGTGAAAAAAAATATGATTCTTCAAATATGGCTCATGGCAAGATCGAAATATAATTGAAATAGATCGATACTCGCATGGGTGAGCTGAGCTGCTCTCCATTAGAGTTATTAAAAGCAAATTTTCTTTCGATTTCGGAACACATGAAGCTTGTAAACATGCAAAATAGCCCGCCACATGAAGTATGGCGTCACACACAGCTCTTAGATCACATGATTAGGTATGACCCAGTGGCGTAGCCCACTTCACGAGACAAGTTAAATTTAAGATGTTTGCTACATGACAGAGCTGGCGTTAAGCAAATCTGCGAAATCATCATCATCAATCAATAATTTTCCTTCGCGCTACTTATGGAATATGGAACAACTGGTCCTTAAACTGCGGAATACAATGTCGTTGTTGTTGTTACCAGGTTCATTGCCGACGTAATTTCGACTGCATATGTTTCTTCGTTTTCGTATTTTGTGTGCGTTCGTTTTCTGACGAAGATGTTTTTTCTCGATACCTAAGACTTGTTTTGTGATCTTCTCTCTGTTTATTTGATATCCACTTTCATTGACCCGGGTTTAATGCAGATATTCATATGTATATATATATATATATATATATATGGAACATGTACCAAGTAGGTATCGTAGACTTACAGAATCTATGTATGGTATTGAAATGTGCCAGTAGAACAGAGGATGAGAATAGAAAGAAGATGATGATGATTGTTCTTGTAGCTACAGACTTTCATAAAATGGTAAAGGTAAAGATAGTCCAATAGCATATACTGTCGTAGTGGAGTGACGCGTTAGAGACTTCACTATGCTAAGTCTAGCATTGAGAGGTGGGGGTGACCATTTCCCTTCCTCGCTGCCTTTTCCTTCTCTAACTCAAGTGCAGAGTCAGGTACCCATTTAAAGCTGGGTATACTGAAGCGTGCCGATACCGTGAATCGAACCCGCACCTTTGCCGCGAGAGACGAGCACTCTAACCACTCTGTCAACCGGACGCTTACATAATTAAGTGCTAGAGTAAAATCGAAGGTTTGAAATGGTATGACAAGATGACACGAGGACAAGATGACATGAGGACAAGATGACAAGATGACATGAGGACAAGATGACAAGATGACATGAGGACAAGATGACATGAGGACAAGAACAAGTGGAACAAGAATGAGAAGGAGATGCCGGCAATGGATAAGGACACTCAAAAATTACACACTAAATATGAATCACACATACACCACACACATACACCACACACATACACCACACACATACACCACACACATACACCACACACATACACCACACACATACACCACACACATACCCCACACACATACTGCTCTACCATTACAAACTAAACATGTGAATAACATTATAAGGCAGTATTTATTCTGGAATCCCCAGGAGAAGACAGGTAGAGGAAGACAGAAAAAAAAAACATATGGAAAAGATAACTGCAGACAGAAATGAAAGAGAAAAAGAAAGACGTGAAAAGACCTTGAGTTGATGACACAGGACAGGAGGGCGTGTGACAAATTTGTTGAAGGCATACGCTCGTGGTGAAGGTGAGGGGTCATGAATCAATCAATAAATGAATGAATGAATGAGTATTCCCATTTCACAGTACATCAAACTAAGTTGTTAGAACAAATTCTCTTTCTTTCGTTGTCATTCAAAACGTATTGCTGAAATAACTTCTTCTTCGTGTTCGTTCGCCCTCAGACTTCTACAGTAATGACTCTAATAAAGGCAGTAGTCATCTCAAGGTTCCTGACATCTCGTTCGCCCTCAGACTTCTACATTAATGACTCTAATAAAGGCAGTAGTCATCTCAATGTTCCTGACATCTCGTTCGCCCTCAGACTTCTACATTAATGACTCTAATAAAGGCAGTAGTCATCTCAAGGTTCCTGACATCTCGTTCGCCCTCAGACTTCTACATTAATGACTCTAATAAAGGCAGTAGTCATCTCAAGGTTCCTGACATCTCGTTCGCCCTCAGACTTCTACATTAATGACTCTAATAAAGGCAGTAGTCATCTCAAGGTTCCTGACATCTCGTTCGCCCTCAGACTTCTACATTAATGACTCTAATAAAGGCAGTAGTCATCTCAAGGTTCCTGACATCTCGTTCGCCCTCAGACTTCTACATTAATGACTCTAATAAAGGCAGTAGTCAGCTCAAGGTTCCTGACATCTGTCGTGAAGTCGGATTTCACAACCCGTCATTCTTTACCCAAATGAAACGCCATACTTTGGAAATACTATAGGATATACGAACCAATGAAAACGCACCTTTATGCCGTGTTTACAGAAACATTAGGCAGTTAAGAATGGAGTCTCGAATGTGTGCAAATCAGTGGAATGTGAAATTTAAATACAACCTTAGGAGCGAAGTACCACCTGGAAGAGGTCACTAATTCAACAACAGGAATGTTACTTTAGAGGTAGGTGTAAAAGACTTCCACGAAAAGTAGTATATTAAGAGAAAAATTTCTGGTTGAATGCATCGAGACCTCAGGTTAGTCCATAATTTTGCTGTTTAGAGTACGCATAGAATAAAATGCACTTAGGAAAGTAAAAGACAATTAGGAAGTTAAAGGATAATTCAGAGTGTATTTTAAGCCTTAGATGAATAGAAATCGCTACAGGAATAACAAAGATATTTGAATTCTTAGTTTTTCTTAATTGAACAGCAAGACAATTGTTGCATATATTTTGGGAACTCTAGCACACATTTCGGCAACTGTCGCCTCGGTCGCCAGATGTGACCTATATACAGACCCTGCATAATGCAAATTGAGGCCATAACAAAAATTCAAATCACAGCGAGCGCTAACAAATGTTAATGAACAGTGCCTTTGCCTTTTGTATCTGAGAGCAGACCATTGCAACCATTAACAGCTCGACTGTGTGTGCCTGAGGGTAAGAAAAAAAAAAAAAAATATATATATATATATATATATATATATATATATATATATATATATATATATATATATATATATATATATATATATATATATATATATATATATATATATATATATATATATATATATATATATATATATATATATATATATATATATATATATATATATATATATATATATATATATATATATATATATATATATATATATATATATATATTTCTATCGATTAATTACAGTGTGCGTTAGGAAGTGTGTAGACGTGTTTGAACTACTGTGTAAATTTCTGGAGGCAAACGCAAAGCCTGTATATATTCAAATAAATTAAGAATGGTGGCAAGAGTGTGTCTATAGTTTTAGAAAAGTATTTAAAGAATTATTTCTTGATGGAATGGACCACACCAGGAACATAAGGAAGGATGAAAGGAATTGTTTTAATGTATTGCTTGAGTTATTACTTCGTATTTTTCAAAAAAACCTAATAACTTTATGGAGGCGAATCATGGACATATAGCTATAACTAAGGAATTGGAGGAAGATATGTTCACAGTGAACTGACTTATGTTAATGCTGACTTGATGTGACCTGTACGTCTATCTGCACTCTGTCATCTGAAACTATCTCTCATCTCCTACTTCTGAGATAAAGAGATAGAGATAGGCAATATAGTGGTGAAATTAAATATATTTTCAGGTTGTATCCTGCAATTACTTCCACCTGAAAGAGCCAGACTCTACTATAGGATCAAGTGGTACGAGCGCCCTTTGATTGCCATAGGGACTGATACCCAAATCCTAAGGCCTGGAGGAGACACAGTTTTCTTGCCAGACCCAAGGTGGAACAGATTACCAAAATCAAGACTTCAAGATAAGTGGCCACACCAGGCTACTGTACAGTTTAACCCAGCATCACCACAAACTTGATAGTCAAATGATGAATAAACAGTGCATTTTAGCTAGGAAAACATCCTAGTCAGTACTTGACCAAATTTCTAGAACTGTAACAAAATAGCATTAAGCTTAATATACAAACCATCGACAACCAGAGTGAGTTAATCCAAGGGAAAACCTTCTACCAGTTTTAAAGACCTGGATAATTTTTTGGACACATTTTTTAAATGTTTATTTATTTAAATTTGTGATTGGATTTTAAGTTCTCTTGAAAGATTTTCATGCTGAAAATAACACTTATAAAAATAAATTGTAAATATTTACCAGCAAACTTACTTAGATTATTTAAGTTGAGTACAGTTCTTGTTGGTAAATAATTTAGTCAATACCCCTAGCAGAGTTATTTATATAATAATAATAATAATATTAACAGAGGAGGATCTGGAGAGAGAGCCCGTAGGGACTTAGAGTAATATATTACCATCTTCTCTAGGAACTTATACATCTTGATCCTACCTTTGATATCTATATACCCTTACTATTTTCAGAGAAGGGGGTATTACTTTTAAGACCAGACTCTTATCTGGCACTATTCTGGCATCACCTGATACACCTTTGTGTCCAGGATATCAATTAATTTCAATAACATCTTCCCTCTCGTGACAACATCTCCAAACAGTTTTTTCGTGGAGAGAAGTGGGTTGTTGCCACATGCCACTCCGTTCGCTGCTGTAAGTTGGGCGTGACTGGACCAGATTTTCGGTCATGGGGCTGGTGCCACAGGAGCACAGATCTGGTGACTGATGTCGAAATATGTATACCCTTAATTCTAGGGCATGTGTTTGTTGAAGGCCTAAGTTTCTTGATGAGCTATGGGTATTGACAGATGCTGGGGGTTCCAAACCTTTTTCAGTCTGTGTAAACCCCATGGCTTTTAGTAAACCCTTCTGTACTGCCTTCAATGTGAGAGGAAATAAATTCTAGAGTTGACCATGTATATGAATATAACGGTTAAGGTAGTCCCCATAGCAGATACTGCCGTAGGGGAGTGAAGTGTTAGAGACTTCACAATACTAGGTCCAGCATCGAGAGCTTGGGCGACCAGTTCCCTCCCTCGCTGCCTTTTCCTCCCTTAACTCAAAGTCAGGTACCCATTTACAGCAGGGTAAGATCCCGACACCTTTACCGCGAGAGACCAGCGCTTTAACCACTCTGTCAATCGGACGCTCATACGCAGATAAGAAAATTAATTAACAGATTAATTAGTTTTTCTTAAATAAACATGTATTCGGCACATGTTTAATATCATAACGTTTTTTAATGTAGCCCCCTTTTAGCCCTGGGGTGATAGCTCTCAGCTGTTTTTTGCTTGGTGTTCTTTTCCCCGCGAGTTCTTTTCTTTTCTGTTTGTTGTGAGAGCTTCTTTTCTGTTTGTTGTGAGAGCTTCTTTTCTGTTTGTTGTGAGAGCTTCTTTTCGTCCAATCTGAGGTTGCGCCGTAGGAGGCATCGCCAGTTGGAGCGATCGACAGCTTTATCCTCCCAGGTTTCTGGGTTTATGTCCAATGCCTTCATGTCTCTTACACACATCTTTGAACCTCAGCTGCAGCTGTCCAAATGTTCCTTTGCCATGTGCCAAATGCCTGTAGAAAATATCTTTGGGGATGCGACCATTTTCCATGCGACGGACATGGCTAAGCCAGCGTAATCTCCACTGTCTAAGCAGTGTATACTTGCTTTGAAGGCCAACACGTGACAGCACCTCGACATTTGTCATTTTGTCCTTCCGTGAATTACCATGGATGTGGCGTAGACACCATAGATGGAAGGTATTGAGCCTTCTTTCTTGCTTAGCAAAGGTTGTCCATGTCTCGCTGCCATGCAGAAGCGTGCTCTTGGTGCAAGCATTATTTACCGCAAATGTTTATCAGAACACAGTGCAATACTTTAGTGAGACCTGTGATTCTGTTTCTTGTCTATCAACAATTTCATTCCTGGTACAGTTTTTGAAATATCACGTTCAGCCTCCGGTTTGCATCGTGCTTTGGATTTTATTGAGTACAAGTCTCACCATTCTCTCTCCATAACTACTTTCCGTAACACTACTAGTTTGGAATATTACAATAGGATAACATAGTTATTTTTTTTTTAAATGTTTCCCCGTACCTACTTTAAAAGCCGGCCCCTCATGCACCAGGCTGGGAACCCTTGTGTTGGACCATATATCAAGATAAATGTAATAACTATTCGCCTGTTTAGAATCTTTGGCTGATCTTTTCCGCTTAAAACGAAATTCTTGACCCTTGTACAACACCATAAAGACAATAAATCAACTTAACTGTTGTTATCATTTTTCTATACGCGATCTCTCTCGCACCCAAAGTCATCTGAAACACGCAACTATGAAATATGAATGTTACTAAGGTTCAGCTACAAGCAAATAACATAAATCAACTCAAATATGACACATTTTTGCGCGCACAAAGTCTATATTTTTTACTATTTGCCTAAAGTAGCTTCGGTAGGCGAAAGGAAACAAATACATAATATACCACACTCGCGTTATAGACAACTTACATATACGCAAAGATTAAACATGAATCACACATACACCACACACACATACCACTCAAAGGTTAAAAACTAAACATGAATCACACATACAAAAACACACATACCACTCAAAATCACAAAAAACTAAACATGAATCACACATATACCACACACATACTACTCAAAGATTACAAACTAAACATGAATCACACATACACCACATACAAACTTTTCAAAGATTACGAACTACACCCCCCCACACATACACCCACACACATACTACTCAAAAACAAAAAGATTACAAAAACAAAAAAAAAATCCACACACATAAACCACAAATATACCACTCAAAATTACACCCAAAAACTAAACAAAAAAATCACACAACATACAAAAAAAAATATACCACTCAAAGGTCACAAATTAAACATAAATCACACATACACCACAACACAACCACCACAACAAAATTACAAAACTAAACAAAAATCACACATACAACCCCCACACCAACCACTCAAAATCAAAAAATTAAGCAAACACACACATACACAACCAACACACATACAAACAAACACATTAAAACCAAACAAAACCACACACCAAAACACATATACAAAAAACAAAAAAACAAACTACCCACAAACCACACATACACCACACACCCACATACCCAAAAAACTCAAAAACACAAAAAAAAAACCCACCAAACAAAAAACAAAAACACAAAAAAACCACCCCAACCCCAACAACACCCCAAAAAAACAAAAAAAAACCCAAACAACACCCAAAAAACAACAAAACACAACCCCCAAAAAAACACACAAACCACAAAAAAAAACACCCTAAAACCCCCAAAACACACAAACAACAACACCAAAAAAAAATACAACCAAAAAACAAAAAAAACCCAAACACCCACAACAAAACCCACAACACAACACAACCAAAAAAAAAACCCCCACAAAACCCACCCAAAAAAACCAAACACCCCAAACAAACCCCAAAAAAAACCCCCCAAACCACAACCCCCCACACAAAAAAACCACCCCCCAAACCCCCAAAACCACAAAAAAAAAAACCCCCCAACCCAAAAAAAACCCCCCACTACAAACAACCAACAAAAACCCACCCAAACACTCCCAAAAAATTAAAAAACCCAAAAAAAAACCCCACCCACCAAAAAAAAAAAAAACAACAAAAACACCCACCAAAACAAAAAACAACCAAAAAAAACCCCCAAAAACACAAACACACACCCAAAATACCAAAAAAAAAACCCCCAAAAACCCCCAAAACACCCCCCCCCCCAACCAAAAACAAAAAAACACCCAAACCCCCAAACTTAAAATAACCCCACAAAACACCCCCACAAAAAACCCAAAAACCCACCCAAAACAAAAAACCCACACACCCCCAACAAACCCAATACACCCCCCCCCCCCAAAACCCCAAAAAAACAAACAAAAACAACAAAAAACCCAAAAACCAAAACCCCCAAACCACCCAAAAACCACCACCACCAAACCCAAACACCCCCCCAAAAAACACCCAAAACCACCCAAAACCAACAAAAACCCAAACCCCCCACCAAACCCCCCAAAAAACCCCCCCCAAAAAACAACCACACCCAAACCCCCAACAAACCAAAAAAAAAACAAAAAACCCCCAACCCCCCCCCACTCACAACCCACCCATACCAAACCCCAAAACAACAACACCCCCACCCCCAAACCCCAAACCATTAAAACAACACCACCAACCCACCCCCAACACAAACAAACCCCACCCACCCAACAAACCCACAACAAACAAAAAACAAACAACCCCCAACACAAACCCCAACCCCCCAACCACCCAAACCAAAAACCCCCAAAACCAACAACCAAACCCCAAACCCAACAAAAACCCACCCCACCCCCAAAAAAAACCCCCACAAAACAAAACACAAACACCCACCCACCCCAAAAACCAAAAAAAACACCCCCCCCCACAACCCCCAAAAAAAAAACCACCCCCAAAAAAACACCCCCAAAAAACCACCCAAAAAAAAAAACAACCACCCCAAAAAAAAAAAACCCCCAACCCAAAAAAAAACAACCCCCCAAACCCCACAACACCCCACAAAACACCCCCCCACCCCCACCCCCCCCCCCAAAAAAAAAAAAACAACCCAAACCCCCCACCCACCCACAAAACCACCACCCACCCCCCCCCCCCCCCCCACCCCCACAACCAAAAACCCCAAAAAAACAAAACCCCCCCCCCCACCCCCCCCCCACAAAAACCCCCCCAACCCCCCCCCAACAAAACCCCCCCCCCAAACCACCCCACCAAACAAAAAAAAACCCACCCCCACAACAACCACCCCCCCCACACAAACCCACTACACCCCCCCCCCCACCCCCCCCCCCCCCCCCCCCCCAAACCAAACCCCCACACCCCCAAACCCCACACACCCCACCAACCCCCCCCCCCCAACCCACAACCAAACACCCCCAAACCCCAAACATAAACACCCCAACCCCCCCCACAAAAACCCCCCCCCACAAAATACCATCACCATTCGCGCGCATTTTCGAGCCCACCCAATCAAGACCTCACTTTCAGTATGGCTTTTAGTGTGCGACATTCAGTCGTTCTTCGGTTTTGAAAAACATAAATATATAATGAAGGAAACCTGAGGCAGGTAAGTAGTCAATAAATAAATAAAATATAGGTAAACAGCAGATACTCATAAGACCATAAGACAGACAGAAGGAAGACACCAGACAATAGAAAAGAAATATAAGTGATAGGCTCACTGGAAATAATACCAAGGACCATACAAAGGGCGTTGTCCCCTCAGACGATAGTGAACCATGAAAGCTGAAAAATTCTTGCACAAGTTCATATGCTGAACTAATGAAAATACTTCTTAATATGGCACACGAAACTGGTGAAAAGACATCACAATATATGTTTAAAAGCTCAAGGTAGTGTATAACAGTTACTGTCAAAAGGGGAGTGAAGTGTTGGAGATTTCACTATGCTAGGTCTCAGCTTTATGAGATGGGATGACCGGTTCTATTACTTGCTGCCTTAAAATTTTTGTAATTCATGAACAGAGTCAGGTATCCATTTACAGCTGTGTACGCCAGAGCGTGACAATCCGAGGTTTCGAACCGGATAACTTTGCCCCGAGAAGGAAGGGGTCAAACCGCTCTGCTACTCAACCATCACAACATATGTTACACAGCTGTAAATAAATGTCCATTTAACAGGCTATTAAAAAAATGGGTACCTGACTGCGCTCTGACTTAAGAAAGGCAAAGGCAGCGAGGAAAGGAACTTGACAACCTGCCTCATAAATCTTCGATCAAATATAGCGGAAGTCTCTACTTCTTCACACTCTTAAGACAGGATTTGCTATTGGAATACCTGTATCTTCTTCTTCTTCGTCCATCCTGAAAAGGACGTTGGTTGCGTTGTGTCCGTTTACAGCGAAGCTACGATATTTGCGACTTTCGGCCCGACACATCCAACTTCAGTTCGGCATTTTTGGGACCGGGTTAGCCTTCCCTCTTCGATCCCTACTCACTCAGCCAGACTGCAGTGATGCAGCCTGTTTCCAGAACCACCACTTGGAGGTGGAGCAGGGTCTTGGTCAGCTCTGGTTCGCTGACCCTGACGCAAGCAGTCAAGCTATGGGTCGCTAACTGCATTCCTCACTGTCGACGCGTCTTAGGTCCCATACCTGTATCTCATTTCTTGTTTAACATAATTGTAAACGCACCTCCACATTACAGCTGTAAATAGTGCCATTATGTCATGCATGGAAGGAAAAGGCAGCGAGGAAGAGAACTGGTCACCTCACCTCTCGATGCTGGACCTAGTATAGTGAAGTCTCTAACACTTTACTCTTCTACGGCAGTACCTGCAATGGGACTACCTTCACTATTACGACATGCAAAGACAGCTCTAAAATGGACAAAACTGTTACAGCTAACACATGTGTAAATATGTACCAGTTTGACATGCTAACATAGCTGTAAATTCACATAAATGTTGGAAATGTAAAACAAAGAGTTGAAACGCATCATACATATAAACCTCGAGTGTAGTTAAATAAAACTGGTAAACATCTACATACTAGCTGAGTTAACGCACAACTGTGTGCGCATTCTCAACATATAAAAACACAGCTAAACCGAATCACAACTTCTTTGTTATTTGTGCCCGGGTAAATTCTGCGACAGTGGTTCTAGACTTTTTCGGCTGCCGGTACTCCATAAATTCTCAAAAATGTGTTCTCGCACCCTAATGAGAAAAAAAAAAAATTTGTATTTTTTGTGAAGAATGAAAATTGCGCTTTCATCACTGTCGAAATAGGAATGTAATTTAATTAATATTGGTTTGAATTTTGAAATATTTGAGACATCAGATACACGTCTGTTTGTAAACAAATTTACTTTATTAAAATATGCTATTATAAATTCTTAATGACTTTTTTGCTGTTGCTTACTTTCAATTATATTTTTAAAACGGGGCTCTTTTATAATGTAGCCACACGCATATCATCGCTCTCATCTAAACGATTTCTGGCCTTTGTTTTTATATTTACAAGTGAAGAAACTCTCATCTCACACAAGTACGTTGTAAAAATGGCACCAGAATATGCATCTCTCTCTCTCTCTCTCTCTCTCTCTCTCTCTCTCTCTCCTCTCTCTATACTAGTCGTGGAAATGGTTCTAGTTGAGCACACCAGAAATCCTCTAATTTCATGTTTGAGAGAGCTCTCATACATTTACTGCTATCATACGTCCGCCGTTTGGTTGAACAAGGCTTAGATCTAATTTGGCCACATGCATAATAGAAGGACCAACGGGCTGATCACCCGTTTGCCAGTCACTTCGATTACGGAAACAACAGCAAATGGATTGATTTGCCGTTGCCCTAAAGACGCCAATAGGCGTGATGGGAAACAATGGCAAAGAAAACCTATCTGCTGTTGCCCTAAGACGCCACTAGGCGTAATGGCCACTGACTGCTTTGACGGTCGGTGGCTAAGGACGGAAGAAAAAGAAGAAGATAATAGAAGGATGACTTTTCTTCGTAAGATATTTTGCTGCAATATTAATTTACAGTGTTATTTAGAATTATAATATTACAACATCACAAATAATCGTTTACTTGTGTGTTGCCGCAACTGTAAAAATAAGTGACATATTTTTTAATCATAACGTCTTGAACCCCCAAGAGGAGCTTCTCGCACCCTTGCTTAAGAACCACTGTTCTATGGGTATATCAGAGTCGCTTTTGTGTTTACATTATAGTTTTTACCCAGCCATCGATAAACTTCCTAAAACTGGCATAAGCCGAAAGATCGTTTCAGCAAGCCCGCCAATTGTGTACAGGAGACCTCTACCTACTCAACAAAATTAGAAACGTGTCAATAAAGGAATTATTTCGACAATATAACTTAAAATCTCTGTCTGACGTGCAGTAAAGTAGTACATCAGTGATCCTCAAACATATGTCGATCGCTGCCCCCTTAACACCCACGTTAGACACATGTATGGGTGGTCGGAGTGGCTAAGAGGTGTCGCGTCTGCCTCTAATTCTAAAGGTACCGAGTTCGCTCCTAGTGCATGGAATATAATTGATGGAAATGCTTTTCAGAACCAGTGGTTTCTAATGATGTCTTACTCGCCCCTTATCTCCTGGGTAGTGAGATCAGATGCCTAGCTTTCTCGGATAAGAGCGAAAAATTAGGATGTCCCATGTGCAAGTTGCGCCAGTTAAAAATCCATCCGCAATTGGAAATCGTAAAGAGTAGGCCATTTGGCCGTTGCCTTGGCAAAATTTAGGCTATAAAATTAGAAAAACCTACCCGCCACAAAAATATGTATAGAATGTGTGATTCCTGTTGAAACACAATGATATCCACGCCCGTGCTACGGAGTTCGGGCGCTGTTCTGAGATCCTCCTTGTGTGATCTAAGGGAGTAGAACGGAGCCCTGAGGGAGTTGTGCGTGTGCAATTAAGATAGTCCTTAAAAGCCAAACAAAAACTAGATAAATGTGGCCCTCATAAGGAACATTTACTGAACTAATGTTACATCAGATTTTATTGTGCTTATCTTACAGATCACAGAATTTATTACGCAACAAAAAGATGTAAGCATTATTTAAAAGTCAGGTCACCTAAATATGTGATAGTAATAATTTAATTTTATTTACTTATTAAAATTTCTTTTAGTGGTCACACTGTAACAGTAAATAGTTCCTTGAGATGGTTGATGTTCTTTCAAAGCCGTAGACATTCGAATGTTAACCTCCAAAGCTTTTTTTTTTTTTTTAAGCAGCAGATTCCGCTCCACAGCAAGTCTTTTCCTGTACTTATTTCTTAAATGATGAGATCTGATAGTGTGGTGATTGCGTTTATTCTTGATATTAGGTCGATTTTATATGATTTCATTTTAAATATTTTGTAAAATATTCTCTTCAGTACATTTTTAAACCCCTTCGATCCTTATCGTGGATCAAAGCTTGGGAACCTCTGTACTAGAGGAATTCACAAATGGGAGTATCTACAATGCGATCTCCCCGATATGTATATATCGCTACCGCTATTAAAATTCACAAATGAGAGTATCTACAATGCGACCTCCCCGATATATATATATCGCTACCGCTATTAAAATTCACAAATGGGAGTATCTACAATGCGACCTCCCCGATATATATATATATATAGCTACCGCTATTAAAATTCATAATTCCATTCATTTTGCTTTTGTGTTTCTTACGTTTTTGTTTGTTTGCCTATGGTTTTTATAAAAGCGTGTATTAATTGCTATTTTTAATCTGCTTTGCAGAAGGATATCCCTAAATACTGAATTTCAATTCTTCTTTCTTCTGCGTTCGTCCTAAAAAGGACGTTTGTTACGTTGTGTCGCCGTTTACAGCAAAGCTGCGATATCTGCGCCTTTCGGCCCGACACATCCGTTTTCGGCATAGCATTTTTGGGACCGTGTTAACCTTCCCTCTTCGATCCCTACTCTCTCAGCCAGACTGCAGTGATGCAGCCTGTTTCCAGGACCACCACTTGGAGGTGGAGTAGGGTCTTGGTCAGCTCTGGTTCGCTGACCCTGACGCAAGCAGTCAAGCTATGGGTCGCTTACTGCATTCCTCACTTTCGATGCGTCTTCGGTCCCGAATTTCAATTGAGAACATTATCTCAATTTACACGAATCTCAAACGTAACACTTGCTCAAATCCCGATTGGACTGTACCTCTTTCTGGGACAGGAAAATAATGGAGATCTCACACACACAATATTCTTGTTACGGCGTTATTCCCACTGCTGAGGTCCGCCACTAGCCATCCTAACAGTGGCCCACAATGTTCTTCGGTGGCCATGAAATCTGATTAGGTACACATTTAAAACATTTAAAAGTTGATGTTCAAAAGCGGAGAAGTTGATGTTCAAAAGCGGAGAAGTTGATGTTTAAAGGCGAAGAAGTTGATGTTCAAAAGCGGAGAAGTTGATGTTCAAAAGTGTGGTGAAGTGGGATGTTATAATATTTATAGGGGACTTAGTGTACTGACTGAGATCAGCTGTGAAGGTATCTATATCTATTAAGAGTAGTGTATTATAGATAACCTTACTTGCTACCACATATCTATATATCTCAGTCAGAATTATTCTGCAATAATGTGATGACTACGTTATGTGTCTAGGGTATGTGTAGGATGAAGTGTAAGTCAAAACAACAACAGACAGATAAACAATTTAATTTATTCCACTATACTTGACAACACTGGGACACTCACATACATATAACACTCTAAAGGATATCTTAAGGAGTCACTGATAACTTTTCAAATAACAATATGTATTCATTGCTGATATGAATGAATATGTGTCCTGATTCAATTACAAAGGAACCAGGAATCACAATCAATTTTCATTACAAGTTATGTACAGAATGGATTAATATGAATATTGTAGTGACATATATTATTAAAAATATCCTATGTGTGTCAGTTGTGTAGTGGTAAAATGAGGTAATACTGGTTTTGTTTTGTTCAAGCTCTGTTGGTATTTGTCATCATGACTTCAATAGTTTGTCTTAAGGAAACTAGTATTGGAGATGTTCTCAGTTCCTGATATTAAGACAATTAAATCCCCTCTGAATGTTATTTTTATAAAGTCATTTCAAGATGAGGGGACATAATGTTGAGCTCAGCTGGCCAAATCAGCTTATCTTGAGTGATGGCGGCAGGAAAGGACTCCTCTGCTCGAATTCTCCTCTGGGCTATGGAGACACCTCACTGATAGCTAAATGGACCAAGGAGTATGCTGTCCGACTCTGGATTCAGCAAAGCTCTGACCGGTGCAGCTCAATACCATCAAGACCACGGTCCCTGAAAACAAGAAGGATATACCTTCTACTTCATAACTAATTGATACTCTAGTTCTACACTGAACACAATACAACACAAACATTGAGTTCAGAGCGTTAGGCCAACTGTCAGCTTCATCTGAAATACTTTATACCAGTATTTACCTCCTTAATGGTTACCACGCCTCTGCACTTCCAGCATTATTTCTGTCTAATCAATCATCCAGGTGTCAGTGTACTATTTGGCCATTCCATGCCGTTTTACTTCCCTCCGACACCCTCTGTTCAGGCTGGAGCATTATAGGCTTTATCTCCTGTTTGCCACTGAACTACACATATATATACAGGCATAAATTAACAATTTACATTCAATTTTCATTAAAAGATACTGAATGGTTCAAGCTTACCACAATTTCATGGAAATAAACACAGATACGTTGATTAGCAATGAATTCTGGCACAATTACTGGCACAAATTCCCATCTGCTTATGTTCCAGGCTTTTATTTTAGCAAAAATGTGAGCTGGCTTCAACGCACTGTCGCTTTATCAAGATTATTTGCACTAGTGGTCTCGAACTAACGCTCCTAAGTGAGTATATCAGCAAGTCTAGCCAATGAGGCCACGTTTCGACAAGTGTTTGAAAAAATGTTACCTTTCTACGTCTCCCTAACAACCAAGATAGTATTTATAGCCCGACCAATCGTGGTTAGTTTTTCATTTGTTGCGCTCCAATCAATTTGGAGTTTACATGGTAGGCTATTTATGTAACGCAAGGTTTTTTTCAAACATGTTATAAAAAAATTTTATGAGCAGAAATGATTTCATGCTGTCAGGCATCCCCAATATTTTATTTTGGTTATAACTTGTTAATTCCTAGACTATTTGCGTAACGTTTTACATATTCTTTGTCAGCAAACCCTAAGGAACCCAAATATCCAAATTTAAAAGAGCTACGTGGCTGCGTTCAAAATATGCAATTTCTACCTCCTGTTTCGAAGATGTGCTGTCTGGGAAGGGTAGTGTATTTTATCATTGTCCGTCTGAAAAAAAATTAGTGCATGTAGTCTTACACGCGTGATGGCAGCATTTGTGTATCGCGCGAAGCGTGTTGCATGCGTTCCTGATTTTCAGCCCTCCCTTCTCTCTTTATCCTTTAGTCCATCTGTTCGTTCGTTTTGGTAACGCAGTGTAGAAAAAGACATGAATGGAATTTAAAATTTAGGTCAACTTGCATATTTCAAGGTTTTTCTTAGAAAGGCAGCACATTTTATTGTGTGTTTGGGAAACGCGTGTATGTTGCAGAATAATTTATATATGTGGGAATTAGAATATTCCACCGACATATAACCTCCCTCTTAAAACGACATTATATGTC